>VZRW01005273.1:51702-100865 GCA_013398125.1 Aegotheles bennettii
GCTGAGGATACATTCTGTACCCTCATCCAGGTCGTTGATGAAGATATTGAACAACACCGGTCCCAGTACCGACCCCTGAGGCACTCCACTAGTTACTGACCTCCAACTGGATTCTGTCCCATTGACTACAACTCTCTGACTTCTTCCCTTTAACCAGTTCTTGATCCACCTCACTACCTGATCACCAAACCCATACTTTATCAGCTTATCTACGAGGATGCTGTGGGAGACAGTGTCAAATGCCTTACTGAAATCGAGATAAACCACATCTACCGCTCTACCATCATCTATCCACCTAGTTATTTCCTCATAGAAGGCTATAAGGTTGGTCAAACATGACTTACCCTTGGTAAAGCCATGTTGACTACTCTTAATGACCCCCTCATCCTTGATGTGCCTAGAGATAGTGCCAAGATTTGTGCATAAAGATTATAGCTTACTCATAAAAAGTGTGACTATACAGAAATAAGAAAAAATACATCTAACAGAGATCAGTCTGATGAAATAAATATGCAGCATAACCTCCAGTTATGCTGTCCTTGGCAAATTCAGGTCCATGGTGGCCTAAAACCTCATGCTATGATGGCTTTCTACTCAGGAGCACCAAAGATGGTATCCTGTTATGTTTAACAACAACCTTCCAAAGTCACCTAGGAGTCACTGAAATACAAACACGCTTAGACACAATTTTTTTTCTTCAGCTGCACCAATGGCTAGGAAGCAGTGCAAAGGAACTGCATTTTCCAGCAGCCTAATCTCATGCATAGTCCAAAAGCAAGCTGACTTATTCCTATCATACACTTTTCAAACAAATAACTCACTTTTATATGGTAACTTTTACTAATATTTCCATAGTTAAGTGCAACTGCTTGCTCTTACGAGCAGTAACAAGGACTTTCAAGTTTCCTTTTTTTCTACCACACTTAATTTTCTTGAATATTCCATTGGAAACACTGAGGAGCAAGGAATTAATTTTTCTTTGTCTCAAGTACAGACATAAGCATCTCAAGGACTATTAAAAAAAAGAACAACAGTAACTCATACTACAATAGCAGCATTTGAAAAATACAGTGGTATATTACTTTAGGCACAATTTCAAAACTTACAGCAAAGAAAACAACCTTGAATAAAATAAAGCTGTTTTTATTCAAGAATAATCAGTGTTAGTGATCAGTGTACTCTTCTGTGAGCAAAATCATATTTCCTTCTAAAAATGCTGTTAAAAATACCATACAAATTACCATCACTCACCTCTCCTATCATTTCTGCCTGCATTTGTGGATTTGTCAGAAGGGCAAGGGCAGCGTCCTTCGCATTTCACTGAGATTTGTTTTCCTGAGGCACAAGCTTGATAGTCTAATTTGCACTGTAAGGAGAGAGAATGACTATCATTAATATAAACATCTACAATAAAAATTACAGCTTTTTAAGTATTTTAAGCAATCATTTGTGAAGTGCTTAAATCTTTGCAGACATATGCTAGGAAAAATTTTCTGCAGAATATGCTACCCTTGTACTAAGAATTACATTCGATAAAGGAACAAAGTTATTGTTCTCTAACCTGGCTAAGTTTCAGGCTCCAAGCACGAATGCACTTATGGTGTTAGACTGATTTGAATATGTATACTAAATGGAAGCAGATTTCATTGGTTTTGTTTGTATTATATAAGCAAATAAACAAGGCAACAATATTAATTATTGATAAGAAGTGATTAACATTGAATTATTACAGAATTTATCCCTTAATTTCTACCTTTAATATGATAGTATCCTAGCGAAAAGCAGTAAACAAACAAAATGGAAAGCTGTGCCTGATGCAGTTCTGCACAGTGGCTGGTGTGGTTCTGATCTGTATACTTACAGCTCCAATCCAGAAACCACACAAAAATTAACTAAATCTAACCAGGAAATTAAATTGCTTTCCCAAGCATATAAAAATAGCATAGTGAAAGACCACATACATAGAAAATAACATTATTGGAAACATTGTCACTCTTACTGAAAAGTTTTACTTTTATTCCAAAAATGTACTTTACATACAAATCTTTCTGCAGGACATTTTGCCGATGTAATATCCGGAAAAAGACAAACCAAAACAATGGAAAAACACAAGTATCTACAAAGAGCTTTTTCAGAAAAGGAAAGGAGGAAGATGGTTATGGAGAATACTTCATCCTTGAACAAAGGATGGAAGATGTCTCTTCAGTTAGGTAAGGGTCATATAACTTAAAAGTGTAGGAGTCAGAAAACCAGTTCAAGTAACAGATAAAAATGTAAAGTGTTTTCTATGCATCATAACCCTTCAGAAGAATAACCTCACAAGAATTTGTGCCTTATATTCCCTGAGCTATGTTCTGTTTGGGTATCTAACTTCAGTTTAATGAAATTCCATTACACAATTATCAGAATTCCTGGCAAATTCTAAAGCTGATGAGTAAGGGGTGTGAGCTCTGTAGCTATGTAAGAATAAAGGAGCGTCCTGAAAGACTGCACTTGGGGTTTCCACTAGCATGCAGATGTAAGCACTGGGAATTCACAGAACTTTATCAACATTTCATGCAGTCACACTTCTAACCCTGTCGCACTCGTGCAGTTCTCTACCTAGCACAAGGTGAACTGCATCGCTGTATTGAAATAATACCACTGTTAATACCTAAAAGCAGACATATTAGAATAGAGAAAAGAATACCTCAAATTTCATGTATTTAACATTAAATCATCATTACAGTTCAGTTATGAAAGTGCTACCTTTTGCCAAAAAGGCATGGTTAAAGGACAGTGAGGCTAAAAGAATCTTTTAATTCTAACAAAAAAGAACAACAGGTCTGCTCCAATTGAAAGTTATATGAATAGCACTAGTGTCTCTTAAATGAACAGAAAATTGAAGCAAAGCAAACAGCTTTGCCTATATTGACTATGAAACAATTGGCTACCTTTGATATCCCTGTACAATTATCCTGGCTCTACAGGAGAGTGTTTGCATTAGCCATGATGCCTGCCAAACCTCTTTCCAGCCGGTGCATGACCCAATTCATATTTTAATACTTGAAACAATTTTCAGAGTTAGTAGAATGGATCATAGCCCAAATTTAATACATGTTTCTGTTGAGAAGAGGTATCTTCCCTTTTTTAAGTTCTGAGAATTCTTATTGTTCAATCTTAGTAGCTTAAAGAATCAAACCTACAAATACGTGTCCTTCAGGCTTTGATTACTCCTGTTGGTGACTGAACTTAATGAGCTCACAAGTTAAAACTGGACATAGAAACCTATTTCAGGTTTCTTTTACTGAGAATCAGAATATGAAGAGTGCAAAACAAAGGAACCCTTTTTGATTTTTTTAAGATTTCTTTAAGCCTTTCCTTGAGAGATTATGTTTTACTGACTCCAGTGCTTTTATTTTGTTTCACTCAAATGTTGCTGAAGAAACCAGTAAATACTTCAAAGCTGCTTCAGCTAATGTAATGAATTGTGAGTTTAGTCCTTTTAATTTATTTTTCTTTAAAGTTGCCTACTCAGTCCTATTTGCAAATAACATTGCCTTTTTAAATGTTAAGGAAAAATTAATGCATGACACCTGCCACAGGCACTGCTACCTGAGTTAGCGAGTGTAAGCTCAGCACATAACACTTCCAAATCAGTACTCCCCTTCAGAGATCTGCCAGAATTTTATACCCACTGAACTCATTTTATGGACAGGTAGGCAGCAAAGACAGATTCCATTTCTCCAGAAACAAAGCAAAACCATGGTGCTTGTCTAAGCTGGAAATTAACCAATAGGCTGTTCTGACAATTTCATGTCAGCATTTAATGACACCAGGAATATAACTCTGGTTCAAACCTCTTGCGTTTGTTCCCCAAATAGACAACGCAATGGGATATTGTAAAGCAGCTCAGCTAAATAAAGTCAGGTCAGACGTCCCTCAGTGTTACTCTCCAACTCATAGAAGAGCAAGGAACACACCTAAAAATTCCATAGAAAAAGAAATCTGTAGTGCACAGAACATGAGGACACAATGAGAAGTAGTGGTAAGAGAAGTAGTGGAAGGAAAAGAAGTGTTGGGAATAATGACTAAATAATTTGTCTTGTGGAGGAAATATCCAAATAGGTTAAACAGTAGAAAAATATAGGAAAAATACATGTTATGTATACCAATTCATTCGGCTTATTAGAGATTTTTCTATATGGGGAAAATAAGTCACGAAATTTTCAAGATCTGTTGGATTTCACAATATTCCTTATGTTTGTTTTATAAACTGTTAACTGCTTCCAGTACTTTCATCACAATTTCTTATACGCATGAATAAATATTATTTTACTTCTAAATATATCTAGCTTTTTATCTTCTGATCTTGATTCCCCTCTCCTCTTAGTATAGCAGTTTTCTACTGGAGTTTCACCATGTCTCATTTGTATGTTTGATTCTAAAGATACTCCAACTCTGAATCTTCATACGTTTTGTTTCAAGACAGAAGAATAGGTATTATTGAATTCAGAGCAATATGCTGCACAGTGCTTAAAAAAAATATCATTTCAATAGAGACAAAGGATATGTACCATGTCATGGTCTCTTGGCAATATATTTCAGGATGAAATATTTCTTTTTTCTGTACTGTCAATAGTCAAATGTAAAAATGCAATGTGTTTACTCATATTCTGCCTGTTTGAAAACCTGTTCAGTCTTAAATGAACTCAACATTCTTCAACATCTGCCCAAAGCAGTTGTTTAGTGAACTAGAGACAAGCAATTAAAATCTGTGGGAAGAGCATCAAAGAATATATGTCATCTTTAGACATGACTCATGCAGCTTTACTGTTATTACAGTAAAGGTGAGAATAGTTATATTTTTGAAATAACTACTACAGTGTATGTTATTTTGATATACATTAGCTCTGCTATTAGAAGTAATGTTATAGAGTTGGAAACATTAAAATGACAGTAATATATTCCATTAAGCTCTGACACCTTCCATTGCAAAGTAGCTGTCTCTCAAAGGCTGCCAAATGGATCTTTGTATATTGTACATATAATGAGCCTTGTTTTGTCCCGCTCATTTTCCATGGCAAAATAATGAAAAAAAGAAAATCCAAGGAAAAAACCCTACTATTTTTGTGTTCATTTGACTGGCATGAATACAAGGACAGGATACACTGTATTTATTACATGAAGTTCCAAACAATCCCAACTTCCCTTGTATTTGTAAACCCAACTATTTCCAGACAGGTTGACAAGCCTAGATCTCTCTCCTCACCAAGCAGGGATGCCTCTTTGGTAAGACTTACACCTCTGACTTTGTTGGATGTTACCCAGGAATTATTAACTCAAGCTTGATTTTGTCTGTCACCTTAATAAATTACCTATCTTTTCAACTTTGTGCTTCTGTCTCAGTGAGAGTCCTTGGTGGGGTTCTGAAACAGGCAGTTGCTGACTCTGACTGGTGATTGCACACATATCCTTAGATATAAACCATTGATCAAGTCTGGGACTAGGACTGGATTCAGGGGCACCCAGACTCCTCTCTGAGGAGGAGTTTAGAAAGCAAGGGGGTCTGGTCTGAAGCTGGTGACTCAACGGGAGGGCCTTGCTCAGCCACCCTGCAGACTCATTACCCTTTTATGTGACAACCATGCTATAGGGTTTTATCAGGCAAATCATAACAGATCTGGTTTCATTCTATGGAAGAACTAGAAAACAGAGCTATATTATATTGCAAGTACCTTGATTTTACCAAGGCTTGTCACAATTTTTTACATTGCAGCCTGGTAAACCACATTGGGAAGTACGCTATTTTTGTGCTCATATTTTAAGATGAGTACAAAACTAATCGAAAGTGGTCCTCAGAGAGTAGCAATTGATGTCTCACTGTTGAAATGGAAGGCTGTACTGGGTGGACTTTTGCAAGGGTAAGTCACAACCCTGGAACTATTCTGTCTTTTCATTAATGGATTGGAAGATGAAATAAAAGATATCCTATTAAATATGGAAGAGACTGGGATAACTTTAGATGATAGGAATGTAATAAAAATACTCATATGATTGAAATAGGCTAAGAATATAATGTAATTAATATAGAAAACTGCTATGTTCTACTCTTAGGCTAACATAATAACCACATTTGTAATACAAGCTATGGAACAACTGGCTATACATACATTCCCCAGGAAAAATAAAAATCTGGTGATTATGAACAATTGAATGTTGTTTAAAAACATCACCATACCAGGATATATAAACAGGACTGCAACCTGCATTTGAAATAATTCCACACAGCTCTGGCAGATCTTAAAATAGAGCAACCTGTCCAACTTTGTGACAAGGTTTAAACAAGACAGGAATTCATTGCAAAAAGTCCAAAAAGAAAGTAACAGGAATGATCAGAGGCCTATAAAATAGAGTCACCGAGAAAGAGGCTCAAGGAACGAGGATGTTCAATCTTGAGAAGAGAGGATTCACATAACAGCTGTCAGATAGGTAAAAGGCATCTGAAAGACACCTGAAAATAATATCATGATAAATGTTACAAGAAATAATTGGCTTGAATTTCTGCAGAAAATTTTCAAGTTAGACACTAGGAGACTTTCTAATCATAAGGGTAGTGAGGTATTAAAATAAATTGTTGTAGAAGTTTATGGAATCTTAATCAATGTCTTTACAACCAGGATTTGAGAAATCTGTCAGGAACAACTCCTGTGTAGTTTATCTTGTTTTGAGAAAATGGGTGGACCAGGTGGCATCAAGCTTATTCAGTGAAGAAGTACAGGATAGACCAACTCTGAGAATGAAATAGAGTCAAGAGACTATTACTTGCATAAATCTTGTTCATTTGCTGGAGAGATTGAAAGATGTGTAATGAATGAACTAGGGAGACTGCATAAAGAAAAGGAAAATAATGCTTATCCTTGTCCATGGATGTTGGGTAACTAACTTCAGCAAAATTCTGTTTGGTACTGAGTGTATTTGTGCTCTCCTGAGCTCTTGAAAACCTGATATCTGATTTGGGAACATGCTAAATATTTTTAGATAAACTAAAACAAAAATGAATTGAACGTATAAATGCTTTTCAATGTGAAACCTGAAAAAAAACAACCCTTTAACTGGACATCCAAATCTTGCAAGTAATGCTTTTGCTTCCATCTATCTACAGAACCATCTTCTAGTTGTAAAACAAGACTCGAATATCACACAGAGGGACTACGTGTGAGACAGGGTGAATTACTTACTATTTACAGACTTCTCAAAATCTACAGGGAATAAAGACATAATAAAACAGATGAGGTATCTAGTTTAACTGTGTGGCTATTGTACAAAATAAGACATAACACTGTACTGAACAGTGCAGAGAAAATGAACTGACAATTAACTACAAAAGAGGTATGTCCATTCTGTGTGTTAAGAGCCCCGTCAAATAAACAGCAACAGAATTAAGATTGCATTATACGTGCTAGGAAAGGAAAAGACAAACAGTGCTTGTGCAACACTAACTTTCACACGTCCCAGTATTTTATCAATTTGTTTTTTTCTCACAGGCTTGATTCTGTTTCTTTTTGAGAATGCTACCACCTCAATGGCAAGACAATATATTTTTCCACAGCAGTATTGCCTTGCCAGGAATATCTAACAGCTTTTAAACAAACTAACTAAAGCTAAGTAATGAGGATACATGTGATTTCTCTGGCAAGTAAAGAACAGAAGCTCATGCACTAGTGCCTTCATGTACAGTCGTCTGCAGATATTTCCTTCAGTTCTTCCTTTCATCATGTGTCTTATTGGTAGAAATCTCTCTTGTAGAGCTCCACACTCATGCCTCAATACAGATGTGTTTTCTCTCTGTTTTTAGAATGCAATTACCTGTGACATTGGACAGCTAATCTCTGATTACCAGTACAGTGTGCTTTCAGCTTCATTTCATGCTATCTTGCTTATCCACGTTCTGCATTTTCTCACTTTATCCCTATTTCACAAAGCTTACATACATTCTCCTGCTCAAACTTGGCTTTCACTCCATTTTATATAAATTGCTATGTGAAATTATTGCCTCAGATTTGAGTGTCCCAAAGTAAAATACACAAGAACCTACACAACGCTCTTAAGTGGGTTAATGATTCCTGTCACCAATCACGGGGGCAGGGTGTGCAAAGTGTGTGTCGATCATCTTATGTTCCAGGTTCAGTTCAACATGGAGAATTACTTGATGCAGAACACAGAGGAGAGATAAATGACTGCTTGATGAAAGGGGCCTGACAATTCCAGGCAACAGCTGGTTCTATTTCTTTGTGCAGCGGTGTTACTTTAGGTTGGCTTAAAATGGAGGTGAAAATATGGCCAGTTAGTGGTGTTAAGGTGGTAAACCCATTTTTGAAATTATTATGCCATTTTATAATTCTGTATAAAAAGCAGCCAAGAAGGCACCAAGCAGTTGCAATATAGAATTTCAAACTAAAACCAGATAGAAATAATGCCAGGATACCCCATTTTCAACTATTTTAAGCTTTAGAAATTAAAAATTAATGTGCAGATTTATTTATTGTCATCCAGATCTAAAGATGCCTTTTTGTCCCATCAGTCACCTGCTAATCATGTGTATTACTTAGCCAAACAATAGGAGTTTGGGTAAAAAGCTTTTTAGCAAACAAGTACCACTATTTAAAATGAAAATAATATTTAAAAAATATTAACCATAAAGACATGCAACTAGCATTTTGACCAGAGAACAAAAGGAAATGTGCCTATTGAACCAAGTCCTAGAGTAAAGAAAATCTTTTGTGGTTAAGAGAACTGATGATACATTGTTTATAAAGCTATGAACTACAGAAAGCAATTTACATGACAAAATGAAAATCTGTATGCAGTTTTCCTCCTGTTTATCTCTATAGCTCTTGCTTGTTTTCTTCATCACTCTGCAGTGCAATGGCAGAAAAGAAACGCCTGAAATCAGGCTAACTAGCTATCCAATCTTTTTCAAACACCCTAGAAAATATATTAAATCACAGAAACATGCACACAGATGTCTACTGGGATTATTTAAATTAGACACCTACCTGTTTTTTGATTTCATACTCAGCGGCTTTTAGAGACACATAATATTTAGGAGCTTCTGAAAATCCTTCTAAGGACCTATCTACTTTGCAAATCAGGCATCTGAATTTTTAGGCACCTATTCAGTTTGGTAAATACCGTAACATCTTATTCTACACATTTTGCAAGCAGGTAAACTAATATCTTTTACCATCAAATTAGAATGTAAAGCTTAATTAATGCTAAATGACAAAACCCTGTGATATTCATATTTAAACCATACTACTTCCAGTAAATGAAAAGGTATTAATAACAGTGCTTCTAGTAATTTTTTGTGTAAAAAAAAAGTAACATATTACCTCATATCCAAATTAATATTTCAATATTCCTTGAAGACAATAAATTCTGTAAAAAACAAGATATTTCAAATATAAAAAATTATAAAAAAAAATCTAGTGTTAAAAAAAATCTATCAACAAAAAGGCTAAAAATATACACCATATTATTCCTACCTATATTATTCCTTCTGATCTTGGCTTATTTCAAAATTAAAGACACTGATGCAGTTTGAAAATACACTAACAGCTTCTTGTAAGCATGCTTATAGTAAAAAAATTCCTTTTCTGACATATACATGCATATACTTCAGTCTATAGATTCTGCTTATTCAGAGCTCTCGCCCATATAGTACAAATTTCAGCAGTTCATCAGGCTCCTTGTTTCAAACTTGTTCATCATTTTTAGCAGACCAAAGCTATAGAGGCACAGAATGTCACTCAACACTGTATGTACCTAAAATCCTTGCTGCACATCATTGCTGGCATTCAGAGTTTTGGAATTTGGAGAGAATTTCTTGGGAAACAGAAAAAAGAATATAGCTCAGACAAAACAAACTTTATATTTTTCAAGTTCCCACTTTAAATTTTAAAATTAATATTCAAATAAAAACTGAAAATATGAGCAAAACCATTTAATTCTCCTAAACTATCATCTTAAAAACAGCTGGCTGTCTTGATTCAACAATCAGCCAAGATCTTCATTGGTTTTCAACTGACGTGCAAATTTCTGACTAATGGCAATGGTAAAATAAAAGCAATGGCAAAACTATAAAGCTTTATAAGACACAAATGGCTTGTAAAAGCATGGAAATTTTTGTTAAAAGAATCTGTTTATTGTTTATTAACATGCATTATCACTGTATTTTTAATATGATATGGCTTCCTAAGCCACGCTGGCTGATTGCATTACTAATTAAACAAGTTCAATTTATCTAATTATATCTAAGTTGAAATATTTATAAAGTTATATATGAGCTAAAATAGCATCCACAGGGCATGCTCATTAGTTTCAATTACAGGAAAAATAATGAAAGTAATAAAAGTAATGTGAACAGACATAGCTAGTCCATGCTGGGTTATCCCATCCAAGTTTCTAAGACATTTAGACTATACTATGTCAAGTATCGAAAAACAGAGAAAGCAAAAAAAGAAATTCTGTATGGTTACTTAAATTTAGATGAATCCTTCATCAGTGCACTACAGAATCACCATTTGGATCAGAAGTCAGACACACCCAGGCACTCTCAGTTTTCTTACCATCACATTGCCTCTACAGCACTCTACTCTGTTTGTCTACCTAAAAACGTATGCTAAAATTCATTTGAACTCAAAGTACTAGATTTTATTAAACATTCCAAAATAGAAGGCTACATGTGCTACCAGTGAAGGAAATGTTTATGAAATTCCACATTCATAATGGTTTTCACCCTATCAGGATAGAAATATGCTGTTGTGCAAGTGCGAGTTGGTATTTCAAAGCATGGCTGTTTTTTCCTTAGATTACATGTGTCACTTCTTGAACTTTAAGAGATATATTTTGTGTAGAGACACACAGAACTGTGCCTAAATCTTTCTACTTTTTGCTGTTAGTACTTGATTTCTAAAATATACGAAAGATTTCCCTGTTCTGTGTCACAAACATAAGGATTAAAATCAGGACAACACAAAGCCAAGTCTTCATATGTCATGTTCTGAATGAAGAGCTAGAGTGGCAAATTCTGCTACACAAACTCTTTATTTTTCTCTTCAACTAAGTCCATGGTGGCCTACAATGTTTCATTTTTTTTTTCTGAAACTTTGCTATGATGCAGAGGACCTGCCTCTAATACTCAGTTATATATATTTTTCAGATCCTCGTCTCTCTCAGTTCTCGTCTATGTCCAGATAAGTTCTTTCAGGACTTTAGTTATTTTACTTTCATACTGTTTTTCTCGTTTACTCAAGATCTTGTCCAAGAGTACATCTGTTTGTTAAGATACACCTGGTTTCACTTTGATCTCAAGATTACTGTAGAAAAACAAGTAAGCAGAGCAAGCAGCAATGTCCTAACTTGTGGAAGAAAGTTCTATTATTATTTGCTTCCTGTAAATTTAGCAGGAAGCAGACAGTTTAAAAGTCTTTGCACATACAAATAAACAAGTTGGACAGTACTTCTCCTTGTTAGAAATTACTGGAGTCGGGATGTTGAATGCTAAATGTGTCTTACTAAAGCCCATTAAATAATATTAGTATGCATATAACAGAAATCTACACAAGCCTTTCTATAAAAACTTTAAAATTCTAAATTCCAGATGTATTCTAAGCAGAGAATCTTAAGTATATAAAAACATAGTATACTGCCATTAGAGCATCAGAAGTACTGGCAACCTGAAGGAATAATTCGCACAACCCTGGTATGTGTGAACTTGTTTTCAAGTGAAATATGTCCGCAATAATTGGTTCATGTTTACAGTACTTCATTGTTAGCTTTTCAAAATTATAAATAATTAAAAAAAAGTGAAACTTGGAAGATGATTCTTTAATGTTACTGATATTTAACCTCATTGACACATGCAAAATTACTAGGACTGAGGCTCTTGTTTTTTTTCTCTGTGACAGAATATCTAATTCATAGTACTGCTGGTCTAAATTTCTGTTATGGTGTCTGATGTTACTACTTGAAACTTCACAGTATTTGAGTTTTTTGCTAAGTGTATGTGTGACCTGCATCAACATTGTATATTAATATCTTTTTAGAAACTAAACACTTTGTTCTGTTTGATTACTAAATTTAATTGCAAGTTCTAAAAAATTTTGATTTGAATAATTACATTTTTTCTAGTGATTTTCACTTCATTTGCAGTTCTATAGCTTTTCGAATGCTTAATGTTCTGTTAATTGCTAAAGAAAAGCAAAATGGCTAAGTAATGTCAAGTACATCTTCTTTTGTGTCTGCTTTATCTATGTTGTACCAAAGCCCCTCTTAAAAGGAAAAAGATAATTAATTTTGAAGAAAATACACAGAAAAATTGAAAGAAATCAGAATCAATATACATTTATTATAACATCATACGTAGAACAGGCTATCATGTAATCATCCCATTCATATTTCACCTACCTACATCTTCAATTGTTACCCTCTTCATCGTCCACTCCACCAAAACCATGCTCACTAATGAGCTTCCACTTGGTAAATCTGAGATAATCTCCTTTGACCCCCTTCTTGCAACCAGCATAGCTCATCACTATCTTCTGCACTGTTTTCTTAGGCACCTTAATGTTTCAAACAGCTACACAAACTTAAGAAAAATATACTGCTCTTTTTATTGTCTCTTCATGCTCCAGTTCCATCTTTCTATTGGTTTTTATTGAGAATTGCTTTCTGCTCCCTACCATCACTCCACAAGCATAACTATGCCAGTAGCAACTCCTGTATTCAGCTCCTGCGCATTTCTGCCTGCATATGATGTAGACACATTCTCCTGGAAAAGAATTCTTGTGCCAAAATGATTCTGATTATTTTAGCTGTAATTCTAGTTATAGCATTTTGGTTACTATTTTCAAAAGATTAACTTCTGCTGGTTAAAGCTACCATTCAGAGAAAGACCATTCTACCTATAAGGATGGATGTCTCTAATGCAGCCTAGCAGCTTAAGAAATCTGAATCAATCTTTTACTATTCAACTTCACTTCAAGCAGTTTGATGTTTCTTGTTGTATTTGATGTCTTCTTTGACGGTTAACATAAAAATACAATTTTTCATGAATAGGTTCTGAATCAGAGTTCTTTCTACAATCATTACTTTGCATCAGAATACTGCTGCTGTGATACCAGAGTTTATTAAATAAACACTGACACTTTGTTTCACATTCTCCTGTTTGTCCTATTCTTTTATTGGTTCGTCCTTCCAGCCTATATTGTTTCTATTTTAGAAAAAACTTAATACTGTTTTTTTAAAAAAAATGTAAAGGCATTACATAGATAAAGGCTTAATAAAATATTTTCCATACCATAAAGTAGCATTTTAAAATTTTTATTGAAGTATTAAAGTTTATGTATATTTCAATATAAATCTAATATATAATTTCATATTAAAAACCCCACAGTATTCTGGAAATGAAAAGGGAACCAATTTCAATTCTTGCTAGTATAAATATGTCATCGTATTCTAAGAAATACTGAGCTGCTCAGAATTAAAAAATATTGAGGGTTCTATAAAGTAATTTGTCACCTAAGCTACCATCTCTATTCTCTACAGCTTTAGCAGCTATTTATTTTGAATGCAGTTGCTAAAAATAGATCAGTTATATATAATTTGGAAATTTTTGTACATCAGCCTAATTGCAGAACAGCATTAAGTGAGTCACCCTTCTGACATTTCTCTGCCTTTTTTTGAATTCAACATCTTATCAACTTAAAGGTCCCAAATAAAATTTCAGGCTTTACTTGCAAACCCAACTGACAGTGGAAGCTGGAAAACAAGACAATCTCATTTCCTGATTTTTTATTATTAGCCTTTTTTAAGCAGTTAAACAATAAAACCAGAGTTTCTGTTATTTTTATAACCATCAGTTTATCCTGATACAGTATACTCCATAGATCAATCAAGCAAGATACAGCTTGTCTCACTGACTATTGGTCAGTCTCATTCAAGAAAAGTTTGTTATGGGTTTTTTTGGTGGGAGGAAAGAGTGTAGGACAGAAGGGGGGCTGGTCATGGTTTGTCTTTTGTTTGGTTGGTTTTGGTTTTATTTTGTTTTGTTTTTTTTTCATTTGCCACCAGCTTTGTTTTATTTGCCACTGTACCTCAGCCACAAGCCCTAGTCCAAGGTAGATTTGATCTGCAGAAGACTTCGAAATTACCCACTTAAACAGGGTGATTTTGGCTGGGACTTGCCTGGGAACTGGATAGAGACATGAATCGTAGTTTTGAGATGGTCCTTTTGATAAAACTTACTTTTATTAGAAAAGCAAGTTGGTGCTGACAGAGCATCTGGAAGAGGCTGCTTCTTCCAGCTGCAAAAATACAGACCAGCATTCTGTCAAATAAATTCTTTCAGAGAGATTACATTATTTTATTGCTAAAGTTTGCAGGCAATGATTTAATCTTATTATTTTTGGCTACACTTAAAATGACAGTTAAGTCTACAGCAGAGTACTTAATAACAATGCAGATAAAAAACATAAGGCATAGTGGATCAGCCCATTTTAAAAAGTAAGACTGACATACATTGAATCAGGTTTGTGAAAATTACTTTCTATTTCTAGCAATCTTTTCTGAAGTAGAAAGGAATTGTCAACAGCTCAAGCATGTGATGTGAAAACTCACAATAAGTTAATAAATAAATTTAAATCAATTTAATTTCTGTAGTAGGACAGATATTAAAAACGTCACTTATTTTTTGCTTCCTCCAAACAAGCTGTCTTATAGCAAACACACTGCTAAGAGATACAGAATATTAACTAAAGGTCTTAAAAACATATGAAATTAATAAAGGCAACAATGACTTTAAAAAGAAAAATGTTAAATATGGGATACCCTGAAAATAAAGATCTAGGCATTTAAGTTCATGTAAAATTATAAACAAAATTTGGATACAGTAAGCAACCTGTACCAAACTTCCCCCTCCACATACAGTGTGATTTTATCCACAGGATCTCTTTCATCCTTCTAATGAGAAAGGAATTATATTTTGGGAGACTGAAGAAAGCATTTGAATACTAAAAAAAAATCATCTAAATCCACGTGCCTAACTATCTTGCATTATAGACTTCTGTACACCTACTTCAGACTAGATCATGAGAGGCTGTAAGGGTCACTTCTGCCTATAGGACTATTTAGAATACAGCATTCCTGTATGATAAAATAAGAAATAAGCAATGAGGTTAAAACTGGCTATGATGCTTATATTGTATTAGGAAGAACATAGGACGAGATTGTAATGGATAAAGTATACAGTATTTAAAAAAAAAAAGTTGCTAATTCAGTATTACCTATACCAAATTATCTACCTGGTCTACTTAAATTGCAAAATTGTAGAGACTACAGTCTGTTTTATATCTACGTGCAGGCTAGGCTTGGGACTTAAAGACTGACTGAATGGCATAGCAAAAGAAATGCTAAATGATAGTATCATCTAATGTCTACTAAGATGCAAGCACGTTTCAAGCTCTTGATAAAACATAAACAGGAGACTACTGTGAATGAAAATAATCATAATTTAAAATTCCTAAATTAAAACTTTAAGTCATATCATCACTGGAAAGGAATTACTTTTCTGCGAAGTCAAAGAGTCCAAACTTCATGTGTAGGGCCTCAGACACCCTGGTGTAAGAGTTAGACATTTTTTTTTATTATTTATTATTTTTTTAAAGACAATTAATATTCTTGGCTAGATCCCTATAACTAAATATTCCATTTGTAAGAAAAACATTTTCTGATGTAAGAATTAGGATAAAAGCATAAGAATAATCAAGGATGAGGAAGCACGAGTTATATTCTGATGGTTTTATTTTATCAAGAAGAAAATATCCTTGGAGGAGATACTTAATGTTCAACCCATTAGCCAGTCACTTCTGGAAACTCTAATCCTTTTTTATAAAATTCAGATGTAGTTTGTGATTGCAGTAAAAAAAACAAAAGAAAATTCAATACAGAAAACGCTAACTCTAAAACCTTTAAATGCTGAGAAATACCCTATCCTTGCTTAAGATGCTATATGGAATTTTTTCTTGTAAGTAGCAAATGCAGACCTTCTCCATGTCTGTCAATTTAATCTAGAACAATCAGCATTATGTTTATTATTATTACTATATTTCTCTTGAAGTACTGGATATTATCTACTATTTTGTTAGTGGAAGGACATGGTGTCAGAATGACAGAATCCAGTAGCTCATCTTGCCCTACTGAATTGCATGCCATTGCTGACAAAAATGGGTTCACTAAGAGCACACATTTGTTTCTTCTAGAAAGGATTCCATTTTTAATATTGGCCTGATATTCTTCTACTGACAGTTTTAAGAGAGTATGCTGAAATAATTTATTTGTTTTCAGCATTATAAAGCCCCTCCATCTCACAAGGTTCATCTGAGCACTGTACTAATGCAGTCCCATAGTTTCTGGACTTTAGCATGACCAATACAAAAGTCTTTTCTCCAAAAAAGATTGAGTAAAAGATTGTTACTGACAGTAACATTTCTAAATTACTATTCTGTCTCCAAATAAGTATGACAGAAAAGACAAGAGTGTTCAGAAATACAGAAGGAAGATTTTGTTATAGTCTTAAAATACATAAAATGTTCTTGCAAGAAGGAAAGATATGCAACAATTATTTACATTAGTACATTTTTTTATCCGGGTATGTTGCATCTATGTCTAGGTGATTGAAATGGGAAGCATCCCATTGGAAAATCTGACTTAACATGTTTATCCTGCATCAAACTGGGGACACACAACACATTTTTCCTTAATCAAAACCCTGCCTTGGTGTCTGTCACAGACAGACTTAACCAGGAGCTCCATTATATTGTGGAGCACTTTCACACTGTGCTTCTTTGGGTATTACTGTTTCATGGTGCACAGGATTTGATACCATTTTGCTTTTTTTCTTACAATATACTGGAATTACTGTAGGTTGCAGTCTGTAATGTCAAACAAATAAATGTTGATCTGTGCTACAATACAGTATTTTATTTTTCAAGAGCTGGAATTGACTGGAACAATGAAATAATAATTTAGTTCTTCATTTAATTCTTACCTGAGAAGAGTATGTGTGACCATCTGATCCACAAACAGGATTGGTATAAACTACTGGACACTGCTTGCAGTTTGATGAAATGGGACCACCCCTCCACTGTTTATGGCCTAAACCAGCCTCTTTCATACTGTAAGTAAACAAAAAGTATGTAATTCTGATAAACAGTAGTAAAAACAGAACATATTCAGGGTATTTAATGAGCCTTTACAAACAGTAAGCCATACATAATTTCAGCTATAAAGTTTTCTTCTAGGTAAAGAGCTGCCACAGTCTGGTATATACTTGCTCACATTTGTACATTACTCACTGTAGTGACACTTGATACCTGTGTATCATTTCACTTTCTAAGACATCTTAGATACAGATTAAGATGATGCTTTGGTGACTCTTTCGTTTACTGATCAGTAAAAGATGTCCGACCTGTGTGGTATTTACTTTACAAACATAATAATAAAAATTAATCCCTTCTGCTGAGTTGCCCCATTTGAAGACTAAGTAAAAACCATTTCATTTTTATTATAGTAAAAGCAAAGCTGAACTGTATCTTTGCTTATGTATAATATATTGTAGTAATCTGACTATTGCTGCTTGTCTCACATGACTGAGAGTTTTCCATTCACACACATGAGCACCAGCATAATTAGATTATTTAGATGGCTGCATCTTTCTCTTACTTCTTGTTATTTTTATAGCCCACAATTTTCCAGAAGTGCCCCAGTAGCCTGAGGTTACTGACAGGACCAGAGTCCCAGCTACCAACCTACTGCAATTTCTGTTTATCTGAGATACAGTAACTTTAAAACACTGCATAAACAATTCGCAGAAGTTCAAGACATCAACAGGGAAAACTTCACTGATACCAGCAAAAAACAGAAACTAGAAGCAGGATTTGTGAGACATACAGGGTCTGTTGCGTGTAGATGCTTAAAACATATCAAAGAAAGGACTAGTGTTGATTACAGGGTTTTAGGTTATCTGCACCTCAATGAAGTTTAAAGACAAAAAAGATAGGGGGAAGGTGGACACTAGAACAAGCTCAGGACATGGAAACTGCAGGTCCGTGGCAACAAGTGGAGGGGTATGAAGAATATGGAAAATATTTCATGTAGTCAGACAGATTACCTTCTCTCAACTAACCTCTGCTTTCCTAGGCTTTTAAATTCAGGCTGTCCCAGGGTACTTATTTAGGGTGAAGAGAGTCAAGTTTCCTGTTATAAATAGAACTCACCTGAGACCTTCAGCAGATCACTCTCTCAAAATCTTGCTTTCTATATAACTAATAATCATTTTCTACATGACAGAAATATCTGTATTTTCCCAAAATTGGAGTGGAAGGCATAATCACAAATAAATTACAAATAATGATACTTTGAAGGTATGAATCCAGATACCTGGTCACGGAAATGCTTTGGATGGACATCTGTTCAGAAGCTTTAGTACAATGATGCAGAAACTAAATTCTGTATTATCAGAGCTGCTGAACAGCTATTTTTAGATTGTCAGTCACTGAGATGACAGGAAAATATGAAAAGTCAGGTAAAAATATTTTTAATACTAGTTATGGTAGATACGTGCATTTCATAAAATAAACTGATAATGCCTTTTACTTATGTACTCAAACGTTTCCTTTTACCATTATTTAATTGCATCAGATTTGGTCCTGTTGGCTATTTCTTTGTTACTGGGTGTTGTGTTTATTTATTATTTTTTTTACAGCTAGGCAATGAGCATACATAGAAACTACTGACATGGAAATAATTTCTGACATGGAAACTACTGAGACGAAATAAATAATCTTGAATTAAGATCATTGGTGTAAATCCACAACATCATGAAATAAGATACAGAAAGACTGTTTAATTACAGTATAAGTACTTTGTTATCATTAACTTGAGATATGTAGATAAAAGAAATATACTTTTACATTTTAAAATGTTATAGAGGAAAACAAATAATAAACAAATACATTAGTTACTTCACTATAAGAAATTCCTTTTCTTTTTCTCTTTATTATTTTTTGACTCAATATGCAAGAATAAGACTCAAATCATTACAACTTGCAGTTACTAGAATTCTACCATCTTGTGATTCCACTGACATCACTATTAACGTCCTTGTGTTTGTTAGTATTTTGCCACAATAAATATGATGCCACACAAAAGACAGCCTCTTTCACTGACAAATTTTATACTTCTAAACTCCCTGAAAATGGCTTTGGGATCTGTCTAGTAATAAAATAACTAATACTGAGCGCAGAAGCTCCGCCTTATCTGACATTGTTGACACCCAGAGGGTAAAATTAAATTTATGGATTTCATTTACCAGTAACGCTTGTGATTGCATTAATTTGCATACACCAAATCATGCCTATGTTTTTAGACTGCATATGCAACTGCATGCCTAGAAACTTAATTAGCCAATCTGCCCAATTACTCTAGCCTATGTACCTGTTTGCATACATAAACTTACATTCCTGTACACACAGTGAGCATGCCTGCAAATACTTTGAGAATGCTTAATGTAACCCACTGAAAACTCAGCTGCAAGCAACTCTTTGGCAACATGACTTATTTAGTGAGATCTATAAATTACATGAATGCCAAATTCACTTGAAAGAATGATATTTTATAGCTAGATTTGAGAATCTTCAAACGGAGGTCTTCAAATACAGACTGACAGAAGCAATTCTAAGTTACTAAAATCCTAATCTTTCAAAGAACTCTTGTAACTCTTCTGATAAATACATTTGCATTTTTTAGAGACTTACTTCAACTTAGAGACTGCCTGATTACATTTTGTCATGGCCTTTGGAGGACGCAATCAGACTGTGTCAGATTAACATAATCAGAAAAATCTTGTACTGCAAAATCTAACTTGTTTTTATTAGAGTTGATTGGATTTCCTTCAAAGTTCCCTTTTCATGTGGAAGCATCCTGGAAGATAACTACAGCTGTCAGCATATTGTTGAGATGTTTCTTTCAAATGTCATAAGAAACCAAGACATTATTGCCAGTCTCTGTGTATGTCTATATTATTCATTATTTCGCATTATTCTTAACAAATACAAGAAAAGTCCATCTTAAAAAACTAATAACTGAATAAATCTGAGACAAATAAAGCAAAGGTTAATAAAGTTAACATGGGAATCAAAACACAATACAATTTAGCAAGTTTGATTTAACAGTGTTGGCAAGATGTTTATATTTATTGATGGACCATCATAATGTTTAGCAGGTGCATGGGAGATTATATAAATTCAGCTATTATTTTACTCAGTATCTGCACCTAAGACATTAGATCAGAAAATTATGTATGAGCTATAATTTTTGTCAGGATCATTAAACATACATAGTATTATTTCAGAATTTAGAATAATACTTCCTCCTGTGCATGTAAAAGGAAAATGCTACTTACCCATTTCCACTGGAGCAGGAAAACTAGTCGCTATCTTAAAGATACAAATTCTTCCTACCTCCTCCCACCTAAATGTATTATTAAAAAGTTTACACTTTAAGGTATTTTCTTGCCTTGGTGTCACACAGCTCCATTATTTTCAGTATAATTCTGTCTACTTTTGCCAAGCAAAGAAATTTATATTTTCATGGAATCACAGAGCGGCTTTGGTTGGAAGGGACCTTAAATATCATCCAGTTCCAACCTCCCTTCCCTGGGCAGGGACATCTCCTGCTACATGAGGTTGCTCAAAGCCCCATCCAACCTGGCCTTCAACACTTCCAGGGAGGGGGAATCCACAACTCCCCTGGGCAACCCCTGCCAGTGTCTCACCACCCTCACAGAAAATAATTTCTTCCCAGTATCCAATCTAAACCCACGCTCTTTTGGCTTAAAACTGTTACCCCTTCTCCTATCACTCCATGCCCTTGTAAAAAATCCCTCTCCAGCTTTCCTGTAGGCCTCCTTCAGGTACTGGAAGGCTGCTCTAAGGTCTCCCAGGAGCCTTCTCTTCNTCCACATGGGGTCTCACCTGTAGAGGGGTAGAATCACTTCCCTCGCCCTGTTGGTCACACTTTTGATGCAGCCCAGGATACAGTTGTTTGTTCAGGCTGCAAACACACTTTACCTGATCATATTGATCCTTTCACCTACCAGCACCCCCAAGTCCTGTTCCTCAGGACTGTTCTCAATTCATTCTTCACCCAGCCTGTATTTGTGCTTGGGATTGCCCCAGCCCATGTGCAGGACCTTGCAGTTTGCTTAAGCCCACCTCTCAAGTTTGTCAAGGTCCCTCTGGATGGCATCCCTTCCCTCTAGCATGTTGATGACACCACATTTTTATTCTAAATCTCGATATAATAAGCTAACATCTAACAAAACAGCCTTATGTATTTAAAAAAAAAAAAAACAGGACAGTTTTAAGTAATGTTGTTGAAATTTCCTGGAATATTATTTGCTTCATTTTGATTGAGTGAACTTAACTAGTATAGCATTTTAATGAGACAGAAAAACAAAGAATGAACAGTAACATATAAATGAGTTTTCTCATTATTTAACTTATCTGGAGTTGCTACAGAGGTGAAAAGGACGTAATATCTAAAACAGCTGAACACAATGCTTACATCAACCTTATTTTCCATTGGGTTGGCAACTGATACAGGCATTTCAAGGAGTAATTTGTTAGAAATTACTATGTAAATCACCAGGGGAAGAGGGTGGTGAAAATTTTATATGTTACAGTATAAAAATTGCCTACTGGAGATAACAATAATGTATTATTTAAAAAAAAACAACAAAAAAATTAAAAAATATCAGCACAAAGTAGACTGAAGGTTTTTCTTAGAATCTCTCAAATTGCTACACTTGTAATTTACATAGTTAGGCACTGATTAGCACATAGTTTTCTAATGCACTTAAAATATAACTTATGAAGAAGGAACAACATTCTTAAAAGTTGAATCAAAACCATTACATGTTATAGTTTTCTAATCAGAATGGATATATGGTCAGTCATATCTTTAGGAGAAATACAACTACAAAAAAAATAAAGAAAATCTAAATTACCCAAATGAATAAAAAAAAAAAAAGGGAGACTTAGGATAGGTAATTGGCAGACAATGGGTAAATAAAGGGAAACAAAACCTGGCTTAGAGACTTAGACTTATAAAAATGCAACTAACCAGACAAAAAGTATCAGAGATTTTTTTACCAAGGCCCCTAGCTTCCAGATGGTAGTCAATGATATGTATGTGATGTTAAAAAAATTAACCCATGTTAAGAGAACTCTACTGAAATATGAAGGGAAAGATGACCTCTGTAGAAAAGTTCCAAATACTCTTTCAAAATTGTAAAAGACAGTCGCTCTTTTGAGCTCAACATCTTTGAGTCCCCCCAGCCAGATGTAGCTGTTTCTTAAACAGTTCTGATTAAAAACTTTTGTTTTAATTAGATCAAAGACAGAAAAAGTATGTTCTAATATTGCTTAAAGACAATGAGAGAATATAAACTTGTTGAAGGTTTAAAAAGATAGTTGTACTAGAAGAGATCACAAGTAACTGCATCAGAATGCTTCTCTCTTTCCTCCATAAATACTAATTTCCCTCCTTCCCAGCTGATGTTATTTCTAAACATTTCAGGAAAATTAGTAATATCTGGATGGCAAAAATGAACATTCTTCACGGTCCTCCTGTCCTTCCCTTCTCCTTCCAGCATAGAGTCCGGACTACAGAGGTACCACTCTCTTCAGTCCCAGTTCTAGAGACCATTTGTCCCATATTATTGAACATATTATCTAACACAGGCATTTATATACATTGTAAAGTCAGAAATACAATAAGTTTTCACTGAAGTCCAGCATTATTCAATGATACACCTATTGCATTCCTGTGAAATGATCTGACATAGTTCCATGCATTTCCTATATATTTAACTAGAAGTGGCCACATACACATATCTGAAACAGATTTTGCTTGTCAAATACTGCAGAGGCAGAAAGCTTTCATGCTTATCACAGACTTTATATTCTGTCATAGAAACCACTAAACTCAAACTTTTCAAAAGATAGAGATGTAAATTGACCCTTACTATCTGTAATAATCTATCCTATTCTCTGTTTAAACTAGCAGCCAAACAACATTACCTCAATAAAAACAATTGAGGCACATGAGCACAAACTCTGTTTAAATTATGAGACTGTTAAACAAATGAGTGTTTACCATTTTAACACTTCACACTTAAAACAATGAACAAATTTTATTATTTTTTTTTGTTTGTACCAACTGGTATGAAGTATTGTTGAAGATAAGAACAAGAATGCATTTTCCCATAGAATATCAATATTATATAGATGTTATAACACTTAGTGCATAATCAGGTCGGAGGACAGCAGAGTCCAGGGGGTTTTGTTTGTTTTAACAAGAAAGCCACAGATTTAAGACATTTTCTGTATAACTTTTGTGAACATTTTTATAACTTTTTGCCTTTTATTCCTGCCTATTCTGCAAATCCCACTTAGAAAGCTTGAGCCATAGAAGCTGTCAAAACTCTAGATTCACCTACTAAAGGTGAGAGTTGAGCATAAACCATCTTCTCACTGTCACTAAGAAAGTAACCTGGACATGCAGGTCAATGGAGCACCAAAGCACACTCCATCACTATCTGCAGTTCAGACCATTAGAACGAGGAAGAATATCACATATGTCACAGAGTTAACCCACAGCTAACTCCTTAGCTTTCCTCCTAAGGATTGAGGTTTTATATGGCGTGGCTGAATAACCTTGGCTGAAACTTCTGAGGAAACTACTAAATTGTGAGAAAGATATATGAGAAATTATGTGGAGTGGAACCATGCAATATAAGAAAGGTAAAACTGCAGACAGAACTAAGATTGTAGAGACAAGGTCAGTCAGGGGTGGGGAGGAAAGCAAGCCAAAAGTACGAAGAGTTATAAAATAATAAAATGAAAAAACAGAAGCAGAATCTTAAACTGATCCTCAGCTAAAACAACACTGAGGATCAGCCCATTTCAAGGAACAATGGAAGTCAACACTTTTTATGCTTGATTGAACTGTCTGACAAGCAGGACTCATTGGATATCTTGCAAGAGGTGAAGACCACCTTCACATTTAGTCTGACAGCAAATTAGTCCTAGCTGTATACTGTGTCTATTTGAAAATAAATAATTTTGTACTTTTAGGTACAGTGCGTGCTGCTTACAGAGCCATTGTGCACTGTTAAAACTGCTTGACCAAAGTGGTCCAGAGAGGAAAGATTATAAGTTCAGAAGTGAAGAATACAGTGGAAGAAAAACTTGGATGAAGCAGATATTTGCACATGGCAGAGCAATTCACCTAGCACAGTATGTCTGATTTGGCTTTTCAATATAGTTATTTTGTCCTTCAGCATGAAATATGATGAATTCTTCTACAACGTAAGAAAACAATGCTGCCTCTAGAAGACAGTTAAACTATGCATTGGTTGATCCCTAGTATATTTCAATTCTTTTAATGTTGGCAGTTTTGCTACATCTGTAATTTCTTTCAACAAAACAATGGCAAACATCAGATTTTTTTACTGTCTTAACTTTTTTTACAGTAAAGGATCTCATTTCCCTAGAGGTTATTCTCTGTGCAGGCATCCATCTGATTCCGCATGTCCAAGACATCCAAATCGCTGTGCCATCTAGAGGCCACACTGAGAAATCCTCTTACCACTGATCACTACTTAGCAAAGATCATTATTTAACAGATATATGCAATACAGGAAGGTAAAAAATATCCTGGGAGGCAAGCTAATTTCCTGCATCTTTCAAAGCTGACATCATCAGATACAAACCTCATGTTTTGTAGGTTCTACAGTACAGTGCCCAGTGAATTCTCACTGAGCAAAGTTTAAGATGTAACATTTTTAATTTATATCAGTTGTGTGCAGGTTAGGATTTAAAGACTGTAGGTAAAATCCTGGTCCTTTTGAATTCAATAAGAACTCATACTGACTTCCATTGGGCAATAGAGTTTTAGTCTGTTGCATCAGACTTCACATATCACAGCTACAGTTCAGGATGTTACGTTTCTATAGCAACAAGAGAACGATTCCTAAGTATTATAAAGGTCTTTTGGGCTAATTCAGCAGTAGTAGACATAGACCTTGGATCAGAGAATAACACAGAACTCTGTCAGTGAACACAACTGGTGTATCTGCATGAGCAAACAGGTACCACAGAATTACACATGCAGAGTGAAACACCTGGTGCTGAGAACCTAATGTTCATGCTTTGTGGGGAGAGGGGGGCGATGGGCTATTTTTCTGTTTTTTAGCTTTGATTTTACTCTAGTCTAGCACACTGGCACACATTAGGTAGGATCCTAGAGTGCACCTCTCAGTTTTATTCATTGGAAATTAATCCATTTCATACACCTTGAGAGCCACTCCACAATTAAAACCAAAGCAAGGTGAGACGATCAGATTTTCACACCGTAGCACACTCTCAATTGAACCAAAACACTAATGTAGACATATGGGTTTTTTGCTGCCTTATTTTTAAACTTCACTTTTTTCCTTCTCCTCCTCCATTTTTAAGCATATGTTTTTTGAGGAAGAAAAAGGTTTCTTTCCAAAAGTACATCACATTGCTCTTTTATTAGCTTCATTGCACCCCAAATCAATCACTTCAAAATATCAGTAAAAGAAAAAAGAATTCACCAAAATACAGAGCACCAGGAAAGACTACCCCTGTTCTTTCATTATTTTTGTTTTCAATGACTACAACATTTATCAAGTTTATGTCTTTGTAAATTACAGCATCACTGTCAGAACCCTGTTTCTTCTAAGGTCCAAATTGCCCTCCCCACAACACAAAAAAATACCACCAGCTAATTTGTGTCAGCATGTTCTATACTCTCCCGTCCCTCACTTTTTTCCCCCAGGCTTCACAGAGACTGAAGAAAGGTCCATGAATCTATAAAGGAAGAAATACCTGTATGGCAGATACACAGAAAACTGCTAAGACCCAGCACACACATCCATTCATACTCAGCAATGATTCCTAAAGATTACATATACAAACAAGGGCCTTCACTTTCATTTCTTCTCTTTTCATGGTGAAAGTTATTTCTTCATCATGTTCCCAGAGGCAGATGCAGTCAGAAGGGCTACAGAAGTATAATTCAAAAAAACCCTCATGGTATTGACAAGTAAAAATCAAACTGTAGAAATACAAACTGCTAAAGAATTATAGGCTTTTAATGAAGACTCTGCAATATACACAGTTTGAGGCAAATTATTTTTCTTTTTCAGATATCTTATCAGCAATGCAGAAGGCAATCTCTCTAACTTGCGTATCCTAAATGGATAGTTCTGTGCAGAACAAAACTGAAACCAATGCAATGATCTGGGTTGATACCTAGTCTCATGATAATCATGAGAAAAACTGGCTAGGTTGAATAGAGATAAATTATCACAGCAAATAATAAGTTCTGACAAAATACATCACAATATAGCAAAGCTGAGGCCAAAAGAAATAAATTAATTATTCATATGATAGTAGGAACAACTACCACTAGAAGTTTCTAAGAATTACTGTTTTCAGAAACTGTACAAGGCATAAAAAGACCCCTGTACATTAACAAAGTCGGTACATCTTTCACAAGCATTGCAGAAACTGAGCAATAAAGTCGAGCAGGTTTGAATACCTCCAGTGATGGGAGCTCACAATTTTAACTGAAACCAGAACTAAGGCTTCAAATAACTTTATATTTTAGTTGATATAATTCATAGGCAATATTAAAAAATGAAATTGAAATTCATACACACACATACCCCATTCTGGTAAAGCAATAATGTATTATTTTAGAAATATTTTTAATAGTGTATGTTAACTTATATTTCACCTTTTGATCACTTGCTAAGATATGCTAATGTCTTTCATAAGTGCTTTCTATGCTCATCTATGTTTTTGACCTACTCATCATATATTTTTTTAATAATTTCTCTTAAGAGTTATCACCTTTTCTCAAAAGTGTTTCCATTTTATAAAGATGAAATTATTAAACAGCTCTCAAACGCATCCTTTTCTATTTTACAAAGACAGAACATTACATAACTTTTTGTCACCCTTGTGGAGTTTACCTCTTTGAATACAAATATATACACTGCCTATTAGTGTTATTGGAAAAGAACTTCACAAAAAGGCATCAATTTGTGTTCCAAAAGAAAACAGATTCTTCAACATGTTTTCTGATACAGATAACCAGAAGTGAAAATATTTTTTTTACACATTATTTAATAAAGCAGAAAAAAAAACAAACACCAAAAAANACCTACTAGTGTTATTGGAAAAGAACTTAACAAAAAGGCATCAATTTGGCAGAAAAAAAACAAAAACAAAAACAAACAAAAAACCAAACCAAAACAAACAAAAAAGAAAACCCTTGCTCAGCAAAACCTACATAAGCAGGTACAATTACATGTTTCTTCTCTTTTTGTTGTTATCAAGATGTGCTGTCCATGTGGTATTGATTACTGTATATTCTCCAAGATCATATCTTTGAATGGTTTGATCTAAAACTTTAAATCCAGCCTTAACTGTATTGTGATTATAAGCATAGTATTATTATTATTATTGCTAATTCAGAAGTTACATAAAATTTTAGGAAAAGTATTTGTATTGCATAAGTGTTCTAATATATATATTTTTAGGCAATAAAGGCAACCTGATACAGCATATGTAGTAATCTGCGGAATAAGCTATACCTGTAAGTATAATATTACTGTTCTCTTGTACCAGACTACACCATTTTATAAAGCAAACTTAGTTTTGACCATCTGGATCCGTGGAAAGGGTTTTGGTGTTTGATTTAAAATAAAATAGAAATATAAAAATACCACCAAACAGACACAAGAACCTCTTACATAACCAACCATGTAACAAAGACAAACATTTAGTGAATCCTGACATGCCTTTGCTGTCACAAGTTTGCTATTTGATTTCCAAATGCAGCAGAGTACAGTTTACTGTAAAGTACTGAAATATGCACATATTTCACTCTTTGATGACAAACATCATCTGCTGCTCCAATTAATCGAATTTTCACCAATGGAAACCTTAAATGTATTGTTTTACACAAATGGAAATTAGTAGAATGATTTCTGTTCCCTGAACACTACTCCTACTCAATTTCACACACTTAACAGTTTTCTCACCACTGGTTCATAAGCAAAACAACAGATGTATTTTGAACCTACAAACACAACTTACGAAGCAAGACCATCACATACCATGAAATGCATTAGAATTCATGTTAGCTAGTAATAAAAGCACTTAATCACACTCAGATCTAGATCCACATGAAAATTTTAAAACCTGTAAAAGAACGCCTCATATACAAGCATCCTGAATTTCATTCTGTTCCATTACCTAGTGTTAGAGGATTTCAGTTACAATGAAAGACAAAACAAACCTTTTTTGTTTTGTTTTGTTTTCATAAGGACGTTAATTTTTAAGTTTTGAAGTTTGGCTGCAAAAAGTATAAATACTGTATGGTTAAGTTACAACCTTAAATAGTAAGGCTGATATGGACAACACTGTACTCTGATATACATTCCTGCAATCTACATATGTATCTTCCATTGCTGTTAACAGAAGTTACTTCTAGAGAAAGAATTAATTACATTAGAGGATGCTGTTATCCTCTTGCTGTGTATCCATAACTCCTATTAAAATGAACAAAGAAACATGTACACCAAGGAAAGAACAGGCCCTTACAATATAGGCAAAACCTACAATGCATAATGTTAGTCACCTTCTTTCCTTTCCAGTGCAAGGAAACAACTAGTATAGTAAAAAAGAAGCTTCACTTTCTTCCTTTAATAAATTAAATTGGATAGCATAGAAAAATGTCCAAAATACTAACATTTTCACCTCCATTTTAAGCACATTAAAGTCCAAATTATTTTCTCAACAAGTTCAATTAAACTATGGCTAAGGAAATTTCCTTTTCAGTACTTCGTAGAGTATAAGTATGATTACAATGGTATAGTTACTCAATAACTGGACTAATCAAAGCTATATAATGTTAGTATTGTGAATGAAGTAGCATTGCTCATTAGCCTATTACAAAAGAATTACTGTAAATTCAGCCTACGTGCAGCATCACTTCCTGTGCAAACAAACACAGATAATGCAACAAGCTTGAAACACTGCCAAGCTAGCAGACTGGCAGCACAAATTATGCAAAGAACCAGAAAGCCTTCAGTAGATTCAATAGAGCTTGGAGCATAAGAATGATTAAGTGTTTCTGTGTACAACTACAAATCACAGTAATGAATCAGACTAAAATTTCCAATAAGGGACTTAACTGCACCAGCTGGCTGCCTTTAGCAGCATTATAATGTGAAATGATGACATCCTAAAATGATGACATCCTAAATAGTGGTGTTTGCAACTTTCACACAATCTGCCCAAAGCAAATCCTTTGTTTTGCTTCACTTTTTTTGGAAGTCTTTTCTTTTTAAATCCTAATAAAATGATGCAGCACCTAAAGATACAGAAGAGCTACAAAGCTACATTGTTTCTTCTCTGGTTCTTTTCCTCTTTTTCTAATCAAATGAGAAAAAGGCTCTATTTGATTCTAATCAAATAGAGTATCTTCCATATCAGTTCTAACAGACTCTCTTTCAAAATTGCCTGAATTACTTAATACATTTAGAGATTTGAAATAAAGCTGTTTCTTTTCTTTTTTCTTTTTTTTTAAAAACCAAAACCTTAGTGGTAGTAAGTCTAAATTGAAAATCCTCTTTCTTTTATTGTAAGATGAGAGTGATAGTATGATACCTCAAATTCCAAAGTATGATGTTTCAGAAATCTGAGATACATTTGTCCATACAATGTGAACAGAAAAAATACATATACATGTGTACATGTTTATTTATATGTATGTGTGTGCATTTTTCTTACTGAATGGGCCTCTCACGTACTTTGACTTGGTCACTTTTTATGCCTGGGGATATAATCTCAAACTTGCAGTGACACATCTTGGAAACAGAAGAGGCTTCTGCCTGCTTTCACATTGGAAGCAGTGTTACAGTTCTGCAGTGCTTGAAATTATCTTTGGGTTTCTGTCATATCATCCATAGCAGGAAGAGGTTAATCCATCTCAAGCTTCAGGGTCTAACACTCATCACCTGAAAGCTGAGAGAGAACATTTTCCTCATGTTAGAATACTAAGGTGAACACAACCAAGGAAGAATTTCTGATAATCCAGCTCATATAAAAAAGTACTTAGGCTGGTTTTCCACATTCTTCAAAAACATTGCAAGAGAGCAGGAGTCCAGGGCAAGATGACCACTGATTTGAACCAAATCAGCACTGGGAAATGTAATTTAACTGAAAAACCTAAAGGTATTTGCAATAAGATTAAGTGCTAGCACAAAATCTATCAAACTATCCAACTACCCTACCTTAGTAAATTAGGTTAAGTGATACAACATTTTCTTATGAACACCTTTCCCTACTTTATTAAAATGACATAGGTATAGGTTGCTACCATAAAGAAGTAAAAAACCAACAGTATGAAAACAATACAAAGAAGGGACTGTAAATGACTAAGGCATAGTCTTAAAAAAGAAAGAAAATAAATCATGGATAAAAAAATGTGCTACAAAAGGAATGCTCTGTTACTTCTAAATAATTCTGTGGATATTTCCTATGACTAATACATGAAATAAAAACTGGACCTGGAATACCTAAATTATGTTACAATTACTTCCTACTCAGAAACCTAAGGATAAATTATTGGTGAGAGCGAGAAATCTAACAGAAAGAAAAAGTAAGTTCCATGGTCCTTAACACAAGTAATAGCTGTCAGTCTTTAAACATTTCAATCCTATCCTAACATGCTATGAATACAACATGGTAGACAAAGTGCAATCTATTTCTCCCATAGCAGGGAAATGTTATGTTTATCTCATATTTTACGTAAACAAACCCATAAAGAGCATAGTAGAACCTGCAAAATGGGGGCAGTGGGCATAATGTATGGCTGGGAATTCATAAGAGACAGATCTAAATCTACTTAGTAAAACTGCACATGCAGTTAATGCATTTAAGAAATTAATGCACCTAAGCATTGCTTGATTTAATGTATATAATTAACTTTACACAGTACATTTCTTTCACTTATGGGAGAAGAAAAAGAGACTGTTTTATCAGATTCCTCAAGGATCAGTCAGTATGTACAAGGTTAGTCACCAGGTTCTAATGTATCAAAGACATTCAGGTTTACTTAGAACATGGTCTTTGGTCCAAAACTGTCTTGCAATTTCCTCATTTTCAGAGCTTATACACAAAATACATTTTTAAATGTCACTGAACAAGTCATCACTTCACCAGTTTCTTGCAGTAAGCAGTCAAACTTGGAATGGAGTGAGTCATGACTGGGTCTCAACTGAATTAATCTCATTTGTAATTGGCTCCTGCAGCTGGTCCGAGATAAAATCAAAGAGAAACATTTGAAGTAGACAGATGCTTTCCCCCTTCCCATCTTCTCCTTTCTTTCCCCTTTAAGCATTAGGCTTTAATATTTCTTTTGACAAACATGCAGTAGCAAAATATTATTCCAGTAAAAGTAATCCAACTGAAACCACAGGCACTATATTCCACGTTCACTGTTACACCTGCACTAAAATTCTCTGTTGGGTGGCAACCCTGCCCCATTTCTTTAAGTTTTCTAGAGTTCTGCTCTTCACTTGCGGCTAACCTACTTACCTAGAACTTCACCTATACACTGCTTAGTTTAGTACAGGACTCTCTGATTCACAGAATGTTATGGTCTGTCACTTCATTTTATAATTGTCTGTTTCAAATCTAAAATGAAGTTAACAGACTATTTATCAGAACCTACAAATCTATGATAGCTCACTGCTGGACTAAATTTTCAACTTTTCCAAGCTGGTTAGCTACCAGCTTTCCATTGCCTTAATGAGTTGCTGTGTACTGTGGTGTCACCACAAATTCTTTCTTCTTTGCTCAAAGTGGCAATCACAAGTATGTGAAGATTTAAGGATTTATATTTACCACCTGCTACTCTATATATACACAAAAGCACACACTCCCTTGCAGGTATTCTGAAAAGTCCATTATTACCTACAGCCTTTCTTTGATTCATCCCTTTTTATTTCCTGCCCAATTCTCTTCTGTCTGAACATTCACATAACTTCTTTCCCTTTCCCCTAGCTCATAGGGGTGAACTCACAGTTCCCAGAGATTCTCAGTACTGTAGATTCAAATAATTAAACCTCCTGAAAATGAAGTGATTGAAAACTAATATGAGTAGACAAATTTCTGTAAGTATGATGAATATCCTGCTTGTCACTATAATATTCACATCACTGTATCACAGCATTGGCAACTGTATTCTTAAATTCTGCAAGTTATATTTGTAACCGAATGAGGTATACTCCAAAGCATTCCATTATTGCATGTACAGGCACTTTACAGGGCTTTTTTTCCCCACAATGCCTATCACTTAACTAATAAAAATAAACTGGAAAGCACATCAGGATGGTAAAACATCATTCAGGCAAAAGGAAAAGTTAATGTCAATCTCCAGAGTTTCAAAGAGTCAATGAAAAATTCTATTCTACAACAGATTTTTTATTATTTGTTTATAATGCATTCTAGTGCAGGCAGCTACTCCCTTCCCACAGCAACACACACGGACATACTCGGGTAAAATTAATATATATCCTGCATGTTTTCCCCTCTTAAAGTACTTCCTCTTTCTTTCACAGGACATAGCTAAAAGCATAGCCCACAGGACACAGCTTCTAATTGAGTTATAGCCAGAACAGATGCAAATGCGATTACGTGCTACCAATAAAAATCTAGCACCTCTAGCCATGTCCCCCTATTCTTAAAGCTCTGGTACTCCAAACTAGTCTCATGATCAATGATCTACAACACTTATTTTGCCTTTTTGTCAAATACTGTTCAGTCTTTCCAGAACAGTACATAAAGGAAGCTCTTCCGTCAGGATGCTGTGGCTCTACAGAAGCACGCTAGAAGAGGACTTGCCACCTTGGCAGTCTCCCAGAAAAGGAAAGGAGCCTCGTGTGCTGTACCTCGAGACAGGGGAAATCACGATGATCTCTGCTGCTGCAGAAACTGAAGAAATATCAAAACTATGGGCTTGCCTGACCACAACACCATGACAAGGACACTAAGACGGAATAGCTGGTTTTGAAACCACACAAAGGCAAGCACACTACAGAAAAAGCACAGTGCTAAAATCCCTGAGCTTATACAGATTTCAATACTTCTGAAAGCACAGGTAAAATCATCCAAAAAGTAGAGTGTACTGTTGTGTTAATTAATCCTGATGGGACCATGTCATATCACCTCACTAACAGCCTTGCAGATGGCTGGGATATCCACTGATCACACACTTCATTGTGCGGTACTGAGGCACCCTCAATAATCCATACAGGGCTACAGTAGTTTGGATATTGTACTGTATAGATAAGAACACCTGAGACAGCATGGACTGAATAACAGAATGTCCATGCTTAAGTGTTTTTTTCTGTAAGTCAAATTCTAAGAGAACACCAAAAGAAATTACTGATGTGATTCCTCCATTTGATACAATTACCAGCCTTCACCGATTAGCAACCTCTGTCTATGCTGTTACCTCAAAGAGTGACAGAATTTATATACAGAAATTTATGAATTAATTTCAACTTGATGGCACTACAGAATAATCTGTTCAGCTATAACCGTATTTCATGCTTCTTTCCCTGGGGGAGCCCAAAAGTGCCCATAAACCTTTTATTTATCTTGAAGGTATGCAGTCTCCTCTTCCCTGACTGTCTCAGGGGTAGTCTTTGCCACAGTATCAGTTCACACACTTAAAACTACTATTCCTGTTCAAGAGTCTTGGGAATAATCTCTGGAACATCTATGGATCTATACAGCAAATAGGTCTAAATGGAAATTTCCTGTGTGATGGACTCTAGGTGACCCTGCTCTGGCAGGGGGGTTGGACTGGATGATCTTTCGAGGTCCCTTCCAACCCCTAGGATTCTGTGAAATCTATGGGCAAGTTCTTTATGAAGAGTTCCCAGTAATCCACAAAAAAAGATCTCTACTATTTTTCCATAAGACATCCCCAACTGCCTTTTCTTTTAAAACAAACAAACAAAAAAAAACCAGAAATCATTCAAATTATGGAATCTTTGAAGAACACCACAGGCACACGGATGAAGTGGAAACGGAAAATTACTGGGATGAAATTTTGTAAAGATTTATTCCCAACAGATTGAATACACACAACTGATATATTAGAAATGGATACAGGTAGGTAATATAACCTGACAGTTGATAATATTACCTCTCTCATTTAATTTTTACCAAGACTTATAAATGAGTGGACTAGTCCTTTGGGAATGAGGAAAAACAGATGGCTCTGTTGAAAATCAATATGCAAATTGTAAGTATCAGTGAAGGAATAAAATCTTGGGCTAAAGAAATTAATAGTGGTAAAAAGATCAGCAGACATGACTGCTTGCAAATATGCTATTCTTACCCTTATCCCACCATACTACATAAAGGTCAGCAACTGCATGAAGAAAACATCTTTAGGAAGAAAGCACAAAGCAATTGATTTCTCCTTGAACCTGCTAATCTGGGGCAACAGGGAGATCTAACAGGGAGATCTAAGCTTGGGAAATCACTGTCCTGGCTCAGGACAGGTAGGTAGAGAATTGCTTCATCCTGCTTATAAGACTAAACTTGCAGTGTTTATTACAATCACCAAGTTGCTGTCATTCCAAACCTTCCCATTAGGAGATTGTATTATATTCAGGCAAGCTTTGCCTCTTATGATACTACCTTCCTGAAAGAATGCCAGGGACTGTAGGAGAAATAATACAGATAAGAGGACAGAAGTCAGTATGTTTATTATTCCAACCACTGTATGCAACTTCATCTACTCTAAAAAAGTTTTCAGTCCTGACCTGCTGCATGTATACTTAATGTGGAGGTAACATTTTTTCACTGTTTCCAATAATGCATGTAATACCTCTCACAAATTTCAAATGATTGCATTGTCTTTTCATGATTGACACTGACATATTCCCCTGACAGTTCACATGCAGTTGAAGTTAGACTACCTAGGTTTGTCTGATAATATTTCTTGCACCTTATATAATACTTTATCAAACCAAAATGTCTAGCTCTATACTGAGATTATTTGATATAAACAGTTTAGCTCCACAAATAATGTAGAGCTTTTTTGTTAATTAACTGCAGCTGCAGATCAAGAATAGTTTAAACACTTCCTTTCACTATGTACTATCTTGCTTGTTTGAAAAGCCACAGATGGGTGTATTTAACATAACTAGACACTCAGAAGTACATTCCTTGTATCATTCATGAAACTGTACTGGCTCTCTAAAAAGCTTGAAATTATCCTCTTACATCAGACAAGAAAGTCTTATTTTCCTTAGCTCTCTTCAGCCCCTACTGAGCAAAGCACTTTAACACACACTTACTTCAATCAAGTTATTGAAATTTAACATTTCTACTATGTTCTCTTACCCAGAACAAAGCACGAAAAAATTAACAATCCCAAGTCAAAAATACAACTTGACTCCGTCTCCTCAGCAAACAACAATCTCATGACTCAACTGCATGTTTGGCTCAGGCCTCTACATATTCACTTTCTGCCCCAGATAAAGCCACAGAAGTACACTAATATTTTGCCATTCTAAAACCTACACAAATAAAGCATCTGGGACTGTTCTCCCAAAAAAAGGTAAAAATAAAAATCACCTATATTTGTATTCCAGAATAACTTTATCATATATTTGTTCCTTATATTTAACCAGTCCAGAATGCAAATAAAATTGAAATGCCTAAAAGAAGAGAAAAAAGGAAGGAAAAAACCCAAACTTGTACTACGAAAGGCCACTACCCACACTTTAACAGGCAGTTTTGAGTTCTCTTAGCTTCACGTAAGAAGTAATGAAGTCAAAGTAGCGTACAGCAGCATGACATTCTCATAGTTCTCACATTCATTTGCTACCAGCACAGTAGGTATTTCCTTAAACGTATTTGTAAGAGCAGCTTGCAATATTTAAGTATGTATGTCCTCTAGTTTACCAGCCCACCAAAAAAATCAAATACTAAACATTCTAATGAAATTATGCATATATAATTACTTCTAAAATCCACTCCAGCTCTGCTCGTATGCTGTTAAATAACTAAACTAATAATAGTTTATTTATGGTTTACAGTCAGTCATGAATACTATTAATGAAGTCTATAAGATTAACTTTTAAAGTATTTACCTGTGCGTAAGCCTGCGGTGACTAATGCAAACAGCAGTTTGTTGATCCTGTGCAACACAGACCTTATGGCGACTACATTTCATCTTTAAACAGGGATCTTTAGCCGGATCTAAAGCTAAAAATAATTTTAGAAAATTGTTAACAATTATATAGAAACATACAATTAAGAAAAGAAAAAAAACATGTAAAACTCACTAAGTGGAGAGGGGCTGGCCTGCTGCTTGTACAGCGTGCCGGACTGAAAGGCATCGATTTTCAGCATGATAAAATGCAGCACACTCAGTGGTAATGCAAAATGAACTGGTGCAAAATTCCTCACCAAGGAAAACAGATCTTCATGAAACATGGATATTTCTGCACATTCTCATACAATACCAGTGTTTCTTATTTATAAAAATGCTAAGTGCCCTATCCAACTCTCACCTGGTCAACATTTGTAACAAAGGCAATCAAAGTTTGCTGGGTTTTACTGTAGCTGAACACACTTTTTAATATTAGAATTTGCTTATGACTTTTAGGACATCTGCATACCCATTATGTTATTTAGAGCACCAAATTCCCAAAGAAAATAATAGTGAATTGGATTCTGTTGCCTACAGTTCTCCATTTCAATCATGTCACTTCTAAAAAGAACTACATTCATGATTTTCACGGCTCAGAAGCCACCACATTTCTGAAATCACAAGAAAATCATAAGTCAAGAGGTAATGAAAAAGAAGTCAGAAAGGCAAATGACATTTGATCAGAGTTTGGAACATCTGTTCATTCAGATGTTGGATGCCATATCTCCCACATACAAGATCTTTCCAAAAGCTGTAAGCCAGGATGCTAAATAAAAAACCCCATACTTCCACTCAAGCCATTTCTTGTCATTTCCTACTACAAAATAACAACATCTACACAGCTACATTGCACAATAATCCAATAAAACAAATGGTGATGTGCTGGTCTATAAGCAAACTAACCTATCCATTTGCTAAATGCTACTGTTGTGTAACTAAGAAGGTACTCACCATCACGTTCTTTAAAGAATTGCCACTTTCTCACTGTATTCCCCAAATACAGGTATTTCTACCTTGAAAGTAATTTCCCTTCCTGCTTACTAAGATAGCTGAGTTCTTCCGACTCAACATTAAGTAGTAAACAGTGACACTGTCTGAATTAACTGATAAATTATAATTCAGATGAGATTTTTGTAAAATAAGAAGAATATTAAAATTTGCAGGTGTGTGATTTGTGCAACTCCATCCTTAAATACAAATTCTACCTGCAATATTCTAGGTCTCTTATTTCTGCTTTGTGGGATATTTTTTGTAGCTGGTCCTTTAGTCAATCCATACTCATCTTTGAACTACACGTTGAACTACAAATATTAATTTCTGGCTGTAATACTAGAAGACCCAAATAATCCTGTTTGTTACTTATTATTAAATTTGAATTGCATATTTCCTGAGTAACCATGCCTACATGACAACACAGAAAAGTTTCTGTCAATTTATGCTCTCACAAGAAACTATCAACTTCTCCCTTCTCAGATCTCCATGGTGTCTTTCAGGCAGATCTAAATATTCCAAAACTATTTTTTTTAGTCCTACAGGCTGTGGGTTTGATTTTGTTTTTGTTTGGTTGTTGGGAGTTTTTTTAAGTTTAATACCCCTCCAAAAAACCAAACCAAACAACAACAGCAACAAAAACACACAAAAAAACACATACAAAAAAACCCCCACAAACAAACAAAGAAAACAAATAACCCACCCTAATAACTTAAACACCAAAACCTAGGTTAAAGAGACACTACTGAAAATCCTAAATTGCAAAATCTAGCAAGAAAGTTATGAACAACTAGAATTCAGCTTTCCTGTGTTCACCTTCACTTTAGCGTATTACTGTCCAGTCTTCAGTTATATTTCAGAAATGTTCTTTCCCTGTTTTTCACATCTGCTTATGATATATATATTTGTACACCTGAAGTCTGAAAGGAAAGTTATTTTTCTTCTATTCTTCATGATCAGAAGTAAACTTTTAACCATATCTCTATTTGAAGTGCCAGATGATATTAATATAAGGCTGATTAACCATATACCCAGAAAACAAGAACCAGGCTGATCATTAGTTGAAGTTTGATACATGACTTCGTGGTACTAAGTATGAATAAATATAGTCTAAGCAGTGACTTTTTCAGTTTTATTTTCTTCTTAACGATACATTCAGCTGTACAAAATACATACATCATATAACCAACAAAGCAGAAAAGTGACAGAATCATTAATACAGTAATAATTCAATGCAGACAGAAAAGAAATATTTTATTAATTACAGCATTAAGACATATGCAAAGATGCATTCATCTTCCAGGTATTTTTATTTCTACAGCAAACCAGCCATAAAATCACAATGAGTCATCCAGAATAAGCCTGATTACAACAACTAAACCAGTGGGAATGAAATGCAGCAAAAAATGACGGAACTAGGATAACAGAATCTATATTAACAAGTGTTAAATTCAGTCTTTCTCCAATATACTTTGGATTTTAGAATCCATGTCAAATACTTTCCCTGATTAAAGTCAGGCAGAATGTAATGTCAGCCCCTAGTAAGCATTAACAAATCATCACTTAATGTACTGGTCCAAGTACCTCTTCCCACAATGTTCCTTTATGGAGACACTAAGGTAGCAATACTAGAATATGATATTGGCATATCCTTCAGATATCTGTTTTGCAAAACTGAACAGGTCAGTGGAATTAAAATAGATGAGGAAGAGTAATCTGGAATCACATAAGGATGCTGAGTTCAGTATCAAGGAGAGTTGAAGATTCTATTTAAAAAAAACAACATACAAACCAAAACCAACAAAAACACACCTCAGTGGAACTCCAAGGGGTCTAACTAGGAAATCAAACTAGAAAATGGCTTTGAATAAAGTGATGACAGAAAGAAGTTATGGATTTTGACAGCACGATCAGAAAGAAAACTGTTGGGAAGGAAAAGAGACTGTAAGAACTGCACTGACTCCTGATTCTCCATTATGTTCCTTATGTATTTAGCAGGCTTTTCCACCAAAGATCAAGCAGATTGTTTAGAATTCTGTGTTAAAAAAAAACAAGCATTTTTGTGCAGCATCCATTCACCAATCGCACCTTTTAAATGAAAGGTAATGATAGGTGTTCATTGGTGAGAACCTAATGTTAGAGATCAGCTGTGCAAGACAACAGAGTATCTGCAATGCAACCCCTTCCTGGCCCTGCCTTGATATCCAATTCAGCTGTGTTCTGTTCATTTTTCTCCTCTAAGAATTTTCTTTGAAGAAAATCTAACCATTTACAAAAAGGAAAGACCTATCCATAAATGTGGCTAACTGATAACACATTCTGTGCTTACACACATTGTTTGCTTCATTTGCCATGAGAGAGAAGTCAGGGTTGATTGACTATTTCTTTTAGGGTCAGGGTTTATTTTATAAACTAAAGTGAAGTACTGAACAAAATTTGTGTTTGTGTGTGCACACCTGTGTATTTGAAACACAAGACTTTGCCTTGGACAATTTTCATGGAAAACTAAGGCTAAACCACAAAAAAAGACATGTTCCTAGACCTTAGTCTGAATTTTTTCATGCTGGGGAACAACCAGACTCCCCTTACAATGCAGGGACATAACTGACTATGCCCAGTCTGCAGAGTCATCAATAATGTAGCAATAATTTCATCTAAGCATATAACTCGGTCAACTCAGGAAATACATGGCATTGAATCTTTAATTCTTCACTTTATCTTCTAGCAATCCCTGACAAAACATGCCTGCTTTACCTCAGCTCACTCAGACTATGCAGACTTGCACTGACAATAACAAATATTCCTTTCCATTTCTGCTAAAATAAGCAGATATGAAACAGTACAATGTTCACACCAAACACACCAGTGTAAAAATCCCACTGTGGAACCATTTATGCATCCCTCAGAGCTATTTTCTTCAGCATGAAACAGACATCAACCTGTGTTTTTATCCAATTCACATTTACTAAAATATATTCATAATTATGAAGACTAGAGACATATTTTTTTTTCATAATTGAAGTGAAAATGTAGATTGTACAGCACAATTATATTGTCATTAAAAATAGGTGATGGTTTCCACTATGGTGAGAAGACTAGAATAAGCAAAACATTGATTTAAGGCTTGAAAGAAATCCTTTCTTTATTAGTGGATACAATGTATCAGCTGACTTGCTAGAAAGTCAGACACAACCAGCTTCTAAAGATGCAGGTCTGTTCTTAGCTTTATTAACTTGATAATATTCAGCTTTATTTAGCTCATAATATTCAGAAAAGTGTGCTTGGTATAGGTTATTTGCCTATATTTCTACTTTGCATCTGTCCATGTATTTGCCTAAAATAATATAATATCAAATGTCTTGTTAATTAGATTTCAACAAGCAGAAGAATGTAATTGTCACAAAAAGTATTATAAAAGTATAAACCACCTACTATTTCTCTAAGAATTTACATTGTAAATGAAAAGAATTTGCTCTCTTCTGAAAAATTATGGAACAGAATTAGGATCACCTGGTGACATTTATAGATGGATATAGATTTGTTACTCTCACATGCTGAGGAAGCAATTAATATTCAAAAAATATTTGATTATTACTAATGGACCTATTTATTTATAATTCAAATTTGGAAGAGCAATTCAGCATAGCTTCCCATCATCTCTTCTGTAAGTTAATTTACAGCTAGCACTCCCGGAAACTGACATCAGCCAGAACATCATTTTTATTGAGACTATAACAGGAAATCAAGATTAGCACGACATATCATAGGAATCCTCTTAACAGGAGCTCTGTGGCAGAAACCACACTAAATTACCATTATTTCACAGTCTACTGAGTGCATTCTGACATGTTCCTAATTTTCCATTCCCAGTAAAATGAAAAAGGAAAAAAGGTTACACTTATTAAAACTTCAGCTATGATTTGAGTATCACATGACTGGTTTAATTCCTCTAATTCAAAAGGCAGGTCTGACTTCTGTGCTTATGAAGTTCTCACATTTTACAATGGGGGAAGAAAAATATAAATTATCTGAAAGTTTTAACTAAAATATTAATAATTAGGACAAGTGTCTAGGTTACAACCCTAGGCAGACAGACACCCAAAAGAGAAAGACTCATATTGCCTGCTTTGATAAACCACACAATTCCTGAAGATACCTGAAGTCTATCAGTGTCTTTACTTCTCCATTTTAAAAGATGGTAATTTCTTGCTTCCTAAAGCAGAATTTCTCACTGAGAAACGTACTGGGTCTAGAGAGATGAGCAGAATCCCAGCACCACAATTTCCAGAAGCAGTAGGGAGGAGAGCAAGGCAGAGTGCATAAACACTTAGATGATATTGTCAGCTAACAAGTAATCCAGATAAATGTTTAATTATAGTTATAGTGCTTATTTTCTGCCTAAACTGTACAGTGCTCAGCATCCAAAATTTGCATCCATGCATATAGGCCCTCCTCAGCCACAGATGGTTTGAACCCACACTGCTGTGGATTCATAGCAAGACATCACTGTCTATGCAACACACCTACTGAAAATAAACACCTTTAACTTCAACAAGAAAAATCAATCATTATGAAGCCAACAGTCTGAGATTCACAAACAAAAAATGAGAGAATAAACAAGAAATAGCCTACTTCAGTAACCTGAGGGGGAAGTTTTTTTGTTTCTTCTCCCATTTTTGCCATTTAAGATTCATTCAAAACATCCTAATTACTTGTTTCTAAAACCACTGAAAGGACAAAACCTGCCTTTCAGCAGCAACTAAATACAATTCATAGAACATTCAGATTTATTTCAACAATATTTGTCCCACATGGCTGTTTATAAAAATGTTACATTATATTTATATAAATACATAAACATTTATCTGTGTGTGCATATGTATCATATACAGTCAAAACATTTTTCAAATGTGTTTTTCTATGTATATAAGCAAAAGCCAGTTCAGTGGGAACAAGTACTATTTGGACAAATGCCAGATCTTGCTTTAAGGAATGGCACTGGTGAATTGCAATGCAAGTTACTTTTTTTCCTTCCATCTTTTAAAATAACTTAAGATTTTTGCAGCCCAGGAGTAAATAACATTATACATTTTCATAGTAAAGGTCCCCATATATCACTAATTGTGAGCAGCATATGGATACTCAAAATAATTAATGTAAATAATGAGAACCTATTCGTCTGACTACTAGTGATATCAACAATGACTTACATGTGTACCAGGTTCCTACACCACAGCCTTAAAGGCAAAGACATGTAACAGAGATTGAGTATTTTTTAAAATGACAACTAACAAATTGAAAAAAAGACAAAGCTCAATATTCCACCACTCTATTACATGTAGCCAGCTGGTGTTTATGCAGTTCAAAGGTCTTCATATTTTGTTCATACATAGATTTTAAAACTTCCAAATTTGCATTTGTAATTTCATCATGTAAAGGGGCTATAATTTAAATCACCAAAGAAAAAAATAATCTTTAAAAGCACCAATAATTACTGAAAAGCCAAATATTGATAAAGCAAATAAAATGAAAATAAAACACTGATAGAGATAAATTAAGGATATTATTTATTTCTGTCCTCAAAGAACGTATCTGTCTGCATCTTCAGCAGTACTACTACAAACCTTAAGACAACAGACATGGGAAGCTGCTACTGCTCCTGTTTAAACATCATCTTTAGTGAGCAATTTTAGTCTCTTACTGCAAGTTTATGTCTACATTTAAAAAATTTGTCTTTCTCTTAAGAGTTTCACGTTTTCATTTGGGAGAACGTTTTTTACAGAATGTTCTCACTTGAGAGAGTAGCTGTTGCACAAATCAGAATGGTAATACAGAAGACTGAAGAGGAAACCCTATTAAAAATTCTCTAACACAGATTGCTTGGGTTGCAACAAGACCCAAAAGATCACAGGACTTAAGAGTCAGTCGTTCATTATGTCCCCATTTATTGCTTTGAATAGTTCACTTTGATAAAAGAAAAAAGAAAAAAAAAGATGAAAAACCTGTAAGTCTACATGTATATTTACTGAGGTGAAAGAAACTAAATAAGAATTAAAATTTTACTTTAAACTTAGTAGGGAAGTAGTACATAACTGCAGTGGAATGGTGCTGGTGAAGACAGCGTTCATGACACAGCCCTGAAACGACACTTACAGAGGCTATCACAATGTATACCTAAAACTTAGTTTTTATAGTCTACCAACTCTCACTTTTTATTATCCGATTAAATAACAGTAAGAAAAAAAGTGTGCTATTATTGTCAGTAATGTATGTCTTTTATTGGCAAACACAGGGAATCATAAAGGTCCTGATTTCTTCAGTAAATCATGAACATTACATTCACTCCTAAAGAACTGACATATGCAAGGTTGAAGGACTTTTCTAACTGAAGTGATTCTATGAGTCCCACAAAATATCACCCATGATTACCTTTCCCATCTGGTGAGAGAGACCTGAATGTATGAACGAGTATATGGTACTTCCATAGTTCTATTTTGTTCTCAGGAATATTTTGCTATGTTTCAAAAAATCTTTTCCCATTATATTTAAAAGTAAGGGGAAGCAAATTCTGACAACAGAGAACCAAGATAGTATAACTCCCAGACCTACACAGTAAAGCTATTTATTCAGAAAAATAACAACAGCACGCAAGTGTCTGATTTAAGAATTAAGAATATCAGTATATCAATTAGAGTCTAGAAAACAACTAATTCTTGAGATACTGTAAATCTTTTGACATACAGTTAAATTCAGTATCATTGCTAAATTCAATGCAAACACTGTAGCAGTTATTGCAGTAAAACTGAAAAGCAGTGCACTGGCACGTAAAAATACTTGTTATCCTTCAAATAATAGATTAACAAAGATTAACATTGGGAACATTTTTAACAATTAAACTTCAGTGTACATTTATTATTATTAGTTTTCCCAAGTAGCATTATTTGGTTTTCAGTTATAAATTACACAGTAAAATGCAGATAAAAGAAATACTCTGCAAATACATTTCACTCTTCAATGTTAATTTTCAGTTAACAAGGGTATGAAAATAGAAAGCTGAACTCTGTAGGCATGCTTTTAAAATATTCGTTACACAATACACAATGGATTTTACAAACAAGGTATGATAGGCAACCCTAACATATTTTCTTAGTTGGGTTTTTGTAATTTCAGAAAAGTATTCTGGAAACATTAGCACCAGGATCCTCAAAGAACACAGAGTAATAGAACAAGCCAGAGTGTGTAGAAGTATGAATCTGGTGGAAAAAGTAGTGAAAGACTAACAACCAATGGAGGCAAAAAAACCCAAAACAAATACCACAAAAAAACCCCACAAAGAAACAAAAACCACCAAAACATATAAAGTTTGTGATAACAAAAAGAATCATGAGCAAAATGTACAGCTTACTCAATTCAATGTGTTCTGATGATTTTGCCACCAGTAAGTCATTAAATAAAGCAAAAGTTATTCCAGTTCTCATATTAAAAACGTATTTGCAGACCATGCCCCTCTATCAAAAGCTAAAAGATAAAGGGAAAAGACCAAGAGTACTTTGTAGTGCAGTGATAAGTCTGCTTCTTAGGTGAGGTACTTCACCAAAAGAAAGCAATCTTTTTTCTCTGATGAGTCAGAAGACTTCAGTCAAGTACTTTTTCCTAACGTGAAATTTGCAGGTTGGCATTCCTTATAGAGAAAGTTCTTTAAACTGAGTAAATATTTTTTTTGGAACATATTTTTACCCCAGTCTCTTGTGTACAAGCCCCTAAATGGTTCCTTCATTGTACTTATGCCATTGGTATTATCAGAAAAGGCAAAATCTCTGAAGTACTTTTTGTAGCAGTTAAAAACAATATGTATCAAGATATCCCGTAGTTTCAAAATGATAGTCATAGACTTTAAAACAGCATACACAAAGTGGATTATATTGACAGTAAATATCAAATTCCAGTGCCTGGGGAGGGAATGTTTAATGTAAAAATTTGCTGTGTTTGCTCAAATGATTCTAAGGCTGAAATTGTTGTACTGTAACATTCTCAAAGCTCTGTGTCTTGCCTCAAGAAAGATCACTTGAACATGACAGAGACTTGCAAAACAGTTTTTCTAGACCCTCTTTACCAGCAAGATAAAAAGAAACTTTCAACTTTTTAATGAATTTTTTTAACTGCAAAAGACAAGTATCAGTTTGCATGACTGTTTTTCCTCAAATGTCCTGTTGAAAACAATAAAACTAAACAAAATTAAATCTCCCAAACCCCATGAACTTCTTTATGTGAGGTACGCTTTAAATTACTTTGGAGATTCCTAGTGATCTCTGTCTCTAATCAAAAAAAGTTTACAAAAATCACACACATAAAGTGATGGTTCGGCTGAATTTCTGGCCCTCTTTTTAAATTAGTTAGTCTGAAGAGAAAGAAAATTACACCAATTCACAGAATTTTGTAGTTATTCTAGAACAGGAGCATAATTATAAATATTTATATTTTATCCCACACAAATAAGTAGTAGCAGAATCTTACCTTGATCAAATGGTTTACCCGGACTCCATGTACGAAAATAATCATCCTGGAGAGGGAGAAACAACCTACATTTAGTAAAACGCAAGAAATCAATGTATGCATTAAAAACTCACAGGATCGTGGAAGACAGAAGATTTATACTAACCTCTACTTCCTAGAAAAGGCAAGCAGTAACAAACGAGAAAAAGATTACAGTCATCATAACAGGACAAATTACTCATACAGAATAAAATAGTGTAATTCAGAGGCCATTTGCATTCACTAAGAAAAATGCTATTCTAACAATGTTACGTACTAGCATTTAAAATAGAAAAAGTATTTCTCACAGTAATTATGTAGGCAATGTTTTTAACATTGCTTTTAAAATGTTACAGTAGTTTTTCTGAACTTTAAGTTCTAAGATATTGAAAAACTTAATCATATTTCCATTAATTTTTCAAAGCCAAAGCTCCAATCATCATTAATAAAATATAACTACATTTTAAAGAATGATACATGAATTTTAGAGGAATAAATAATCTGCTATATAGTTTTCAACTGCATCCATAAATCTGTCATTAAATAAATCTAATTAGCTCTATTTTCTACAAATCATCTTCCTAAACATAAAATATCCTCTTAATTATGTCATCAGCTGTATTAGGCTACAATTTCAAGAAGGAAAAACTTGAATTAAATCAATTGCTTTCAAGATTTTAACAAATTTGATAATAAATTACAAATTCATAGCTGAGACATAAATATTGTTCTGCATACTTCAGGTAATAGATGGAGCAGGAAGATTACTAAAATTATTTACTGTTATATCTTAATTTAACTCCCTATACTCTAGAACATAATATAAAAAAAGACTATACCCAACATTTTAATGTCTGCATAAATTAAGGTTCACAAACTGCTGTAGGTGTATTGTCACACCCAGCAGTTCCATCTCACCAAGACCATAGTAAAGAAACTTGCATTTATAAAAAATTGAACCATTGGGAAAATGTGAGTCTCCTACATTTGTCAAAACCACATAATCACAACTTAAAAATAATCAAGCATCAAGCACTTCTTTACAGGAACAAAACACTCTTTGGGTTTTAATAGTTTCAACAGTTTTACCTCAAAGGGAAAAAAAAAACAAAACAGTTGCAGCCTAAACTGTAATTCACTGATGATGTTTTATTATTAAAAATGTTGTTATGGGAATGCATGCTTTGAAAGGGGAATAAATAAATTTGCAAAATTTGGAAATGCAGAATAGTTCTGTTCCAATATCTGTCCATTTCTTTACTCTGATGCTGCACAGATTAACAATCTATGAATCACCATATGTTATTTGCTTTTTAATTACTACTTTTTAAAGTAAATAAATACAGACAGGCATATGAAATTATTAAAAAATTATGCAAGAGAAGCAGAAATTACAATTATGATAGTGTTTTCCAATTATATCCCTCCTAACTATGAGCTGTTATTCCTACAGTGGTCTGAACAGGTTTGAGCCAGATTTAATGCAATGCTGCTCCATGAATCACACCACATTATCAAAACTTTCAATTCTTGAAAAAACATGGAAGTGCTAGATTCTCTTTCCATTTCTAATAAATCAGTAATGTCCACCCACGATGAGCCTATTCAGACAATATGTTTGCTATTAAAATGCTGAAAAGCCAGAATAACTTGAACATAGGACTATTGCAACAAAAGAGCAGTCAGCCTTAATGAGACCAAAATTCCTTCTACAGCAAAGCATCCTGCGTTATGCTTAAGGAAGAATGTAGAAGTGAGGCTTGTACAAATTACACATTCTCAAGTTGGTTTAAAACCAACCAGACGATAAATCAATTCTTGTTCATCTCTATAATGCAGACAGCTACATAGACTCAAAATATCCCTCAGGCATTTCCAGAAGTAAGAGTCTTAGCTGACTTACTTCTGTCTACAAAGCCACTCCATACCTTTCTTCTTACCCTTCTCTGAATCTTTGACAAGTCTATTTTTTTTTATATGGTGTGACTAGAATTGTGCAGAGCATTCAAGAGGAAGCAGCATTACACAACTATACACAACACAGTAAACACTATTTCGTTCTGTGTTCTTCTCCCCATTATGCCTACCCCACCATTTTCTTTTTAGGTTGGGTGAGGGTGTTCTTGTTTTTTGGACTTGTACTATGGTTTGAATAGATTATGTTTTGCATGGCATTTTCTATCTTAAATCCAAAATAGATATACCCATATACCTTATATACCGATATTGATTTTCCTAAAGAGTTTTTCAAATAACCTGTTACTTTAAGAAAGTCCATTATTGGATATATTAAACAAAATCTTTCTGTGCCTCTAAAAACAAAATTTAATTTTCAGATTAAGGAAGGAAGTTGCTTCAATAAATTGCAGTTCCACTGTTTTACAAATATTCCTAAAGCTATTTAACTATCACATGTAAAAGAACCTGGCTTCCTGTTACATTCAGACCTTTCCTGATCTTGAGTCAAGATTATTGATTATTATTATTGATTATTATAATGTTCAATATCGTCTTCAGTATACCATCAAGAGGATGATATCATTTACAAAGCCTTATTTTTCACAAAATATATATATTTTTTAATATAAAATTAAAACCAGAATGAACAAATACACAGTTCACAGTGAAGGCTGAGTAGCATTACAGGGTCTCTGGCCAAAGTATCCTTTAACAACCTATCAATGCAAAAGGCAATGTCCCAGGACACAGCCTATTCTTCAGGGGCTTCCCTGCCTTTGTCCTGAGCACGTTAAAGGGCAGATTGTAAAAGTATACAGAATAAGGTCACAAATTAGTAACCATACTGCTAGCTAAACGTATCCATGCATTTTAAGGTGAAAATTCATCCTTACTGCTCTGCTTGAAACTATGTGAAATTTCAGTTAATTCTTTCCAGTCTCTCTCTGTCTGAAAGCTGTATAAAGCACTTCTATTACCCATGTATGATGGATTAATATCCATGCCTTAAAATTATGCATGTTTAAGCATTATGGTCAGTCAAGGTCACAGTGATGAAGTGTTTCTAAGATTTTAAGTACATACCACAACTCATATGTACTTTGAGACTAATAAATACTGTTATTTTTCCTGAAAATAGCTTACTTGAAAAAAATATCATGCATATAGTCTGAAAATCTGACAACCTTAAGAAAAGGGTTCAAAATTACCAAAAGCACACTAATAAAAAAAAAAAA
>VZRW01005273.1:111533-139513 GCA_013398125.1 Aegotheles bennettii
AGGGAAAAAAAAAAAAAAAAGAAGCCTGTTGGCTAGTAACCCTGCTTCAGCATCACCTTGCCATGTGCACTAATGGACACTATCATATTCTCAAAATTTCATTTACTAATCACTCACCCTCTATCTTAACTTACTCTCTTTTCAATTTTTCCTGAAAATTTTTGAGCATTTTTCCTTTAAAAAGTACATTTTGCTTATTTCAGACTTTTGACATATTATCCCATTTTTCATAGTATTTCCTTGTGTTTGTTCCCCATATTCTTTGCTTTCCTGCTGACTTTTTACATAAAAGCTGCAGCCTTATGCTGATTATCTAAAACCCAATGCCTAGAAACTGTGGTGTCTCCCCAATGGGGGGACAACGATGACACACGGACACCACCAATGAGGACCATCGAAGATCCAAAGATTCCAGAGCTTACTGGGATAAGGAAATTTTCTGAAATACCCTTTTTTCTGGCATAATTTTCAGTGTGTTTAGCACAGCACTATAATCTAACAAACTTTATTCCAATAAAATGCACTGGTTTCTACTTGGAACATTTAACACCATAATAACTATTGTTGCCTAAATTATTGTCTATTATGTGTTACATACTGCAAATCCTCCTCCAAAAACCTGATTTATTTAATGTTTATAATTAGTCCCTAGGTCCTATATACAAGCAGAAAACTATACACACATCCCGTAACAGAAACAATGATAATTTAGGTGGAGTTGAAGAAGAGAAACGTGTGACTATCTTGTTCTCTTCAAATGAAGAGGTTCACAGTGGAAGCAGAAATATGAGATAATGGCTAGAGAGGGGGAGAATTCAAGTGAACCCTCTGGCCTAATCAATGAAGAGTCCCCTGGGTATTACTATGACAAAATCATTACAGAGTAAATCTGTAAAAATACTGGTATAATCCTAGAGCCTTTTGGGTTTCTCCACACCTCAAGGACAACAGCAGGAATATTTTCACTGAATTCAGTGAGACATGGTAAATTTTCAAATGACTAAGTCCCATTCATTGATTCTACTGAAGGATTAGCTTATTCACATGAAAATTAAATTCTAGGTTTATCACAAAGCTTTGTTCTTACCTGCAAACTGCCAATATCAAATTTCTGCTAACACTTTAGAACTATTACGATAAAACACCAGAATCAACACGCATGGTTACTCAACAGTTAAAGATATTATGTTGCCCTACTTTCACAATGTTATTGCACCCCTATCATCCTCCTTTCCCATCCATAAGAGCATTCTGTTATCTCAGTTCCTCAGGTCCTATGCCAGGTTATTATTGCCTTTAATCTCAAACGGAGCAGATTCGGACCTTGCTAGGATGACTGACAAAGGATAATCCGGGTTGCTGCAGAAAACCCTGCTGATGCTTCAGTATGTGACACACAAAGTCAGAGTTGAACTCACAGAGGAGCAGTGTATTAGAATGGACTGTGCTGCTAGAAGCATTTTTTCTTCTATGAGACTTAATACTGAAGACTTTGACTATCTTACTTTGGCTGAATTCTTGGCAGCTGCAATTAAAACTGACATGACTCCTTCCACATACAAAAAAAAAAAAGACAGATTAGCCTTTTTAGTGTCCAATTAGAAAATTACATTCTGCATTCTTGAGAGTTCCCTATGCTTCAAAAACAGTGAGAATCTTCAACTTGCTTTAAAATAGAATTATATTGCTGAGCACTAAAATCTGCTATATCCTGCCCCAGAATGAGATTAATTTCAGTGCTACCAAATGTTAATCATTTGTACAGCATACAGTGCAATGTATTTCAGGATCTTTCCAAATAGAAGGCAATTTGTGAACTTCAGCCTCTTCCTACTCTTTCTTTCACTCTTAGTTTCTGAACTAAGCCACGGTACAGTGCTCTATGGTGAAAAAAAAAACCAAAAAAACCAAAAAAACCAACAAACCCACAACTGTCTGCTCTTCCTCATCAAACAGTGCTGTCCTTTCTGTACAGAAATTTTCTGTAGCAGTTCATTAAAACTTATCTTTATTAAAAGCCTAAACTGAGCTAAAAAGATATAAAATCAAATTAAATGTACTTTTTATAGTATCTATAATCCCCAATCTATATACTCATCTCTATTCTATTCCTGTAAGAACCTCTGTAGAGTGCTGAAAAATTCTGTCAAAAATCACCTTACCCCATTTTACATTTTTCTATCAGGTTTCTAAGCCTACCTTTCAGGAACATTTCCCCAAAGACATGGCTAAAACCCATATAAGCTAATGAAAGCTTTTCCAAGGATTTTCCTCACCTTGGGACCAGGCTTCACCATTAATTTAATCACTATTGGGGAAAAAACAAAAAAAAAAGAAAAAGAAAAAAAAGAATACGAATGAAGAGATGAAGAGTCACACTTAATTTATGCAGGAAAAAAGAGTTTGAAAATACAACTAATTGCAACAATTTACTGAAATGGTGGTTTTCACACATGCAGCATATATCTAGTTGCATTTTTCATACTATTCCAAACTGTAACACAAATAAAATAATTACTGTTCTTTTAATAGCAGAAATAGGGTTGGTACTATTTACTACTAGTTTTTATTTAGTACAAATCATCTGTATGCAGAGTTTACTTCACTAGGAAATACCAAGTAGCACGATCTGCCTTATTAAAAAAAACCCTGGTATTAAATTGTACTTATATCAATAATTAAACACATTCTCTTCTTCCATTTTACAGTGATGTCACTATAGAAATGAAGTATTTTTCTAACCAGGGTTTATTAAAGGTGGCATACCAAATTCAACATGATATTGTATGTGTCTGCCAGTACCAACCTAGATTCCCTGCCCAAAAAAAGCTTGGCACAGAGGAGACCGCTCTAACAGAAAATAGCTGTGACTTCCCATTTGCAAAAGGCAAACTGGAGATTGCAAAGAAAACATCAGTTTCCTTCTTGCTAAGCAGTTAAAATATCATTTCAGAGTAGATTTTTTATTTATTCTTAATACAGTTTAATTGTGTACATAATTCTTTAAAGAAATATATTCTGTCTCTGTTTCTACTGACCTTAAAATAAACAATGAGACGCTTCATCTTTTGTACATAAACTGAGAAACAATTCAGTATATGCCTCAGTCAAAACTTGCCTAAAATTTTGTCTAGTAAACTATTGATGAAACAAGAATGTAAATAACAGTTTTATTCCAGAGTAAAAGGAAATTGATGGAACTATTCTGAATTACAGAACATCAACATTTTATCTAATTTCAAACATATGGGAACTTTTCTTTGAACGCCAGTGTTTGCAGTGTCAGAGAAAGGGACTTCGGAATAGTTTATTCCAATCTTACACAACTGAAAACTTCCTATTGTATACAAAATAGCCCCTTTGATAGCCTCATACTGACTAATGCTCTTTCAGATAGTGAGGAGAAGCAAAACACTCACTTCTGCTTACAAATAACGTCAAAACCCATCCAGCAGTAAGATATATAACTAGCTTGTTCATGTTTTATATAATTCCTCCTGAACAGCTAATTGCTGTTTCATAGTTGGTCTTTCAGGTTATCATTGCCACACAATATGCCAACACAACCTCTTCAGTGAAAAAGTACGTTTTCTTGAAAACTATTTACAACTACAAAGCAAATTATATTGACAAAAAAGATTTGTAACTGATTTTCAAGAACATATAGAAGAGGAGAGCACGTACGTTTAGTTTGCCCTCTGGTGGACAGTTCCAACCTCGGATACGTTTAGAGGAGAGAAGCATGCACATTGGGATCAGTGTAACTAAAGGCAATAGGTACATTACAAGTACTTTTTCAGTTCTTCACCTAACCACTAGTGTATGTTTTAGCACACCACTGTAGCTGTTAACTTGGTATTCTTCCTACAGTTTCTGGCTACACACCTTTGTGTGTCTACCAAACCACTGGTACAGATCCTGACTTTGGCCAGAATTAAGATATTTTAAAAAATAAAAGAATGTAGCTTCTTTAAGGAGAGAAAATAGGAAAATATGCAGGAGGAGACAGAAAAAACAGGCTGCTTTATGCCACTAGACTTCTGCAATCAGAGAATAAAAACAGAGAACTCGAGAGAAAATTACTGGAGTTTCTCAAAAGAACTTACAAAACTGTTCATATAGATAAGTGACAACTACCACTCAGAAGCAAGTTGTTTCCACTACACATCTCAAAGTGTAAAGATCTTGATCCAGTAGAGTATTTAGGAACATTTCTTCGTAGAGTTTGATGAAGAAACTCATAGCAGGACAGAACAAATCTGAAATAAGCAGTGGCTACTGAAATACCACACTTAAAATGCCACAATTTTCAGTTCTAGATAGACACTTTGTCAGATAAGCATTATTTGAGAACATGTGATTCTCTGTGATTTTGAACAGCAACACATCAAGTTGAGCAGCACGCACCAGGACATCAAGCAGTTTAAAAAAAAAAAAAACAAACAACAAAAAACAACCCAAAAAACTCCAAAACACTCCTGTCCATTTTCTTCTCCCCAAATTGCAGCCGCCTGAAACAGATATATGCACCACTTGTATACTTCTCATCAATCCAGGACTATTGTCACCCTTTTTGAAACCTATGAGCTTGGCAGATTCTCAAAAGTGGCTTTCTTTTGCACAGAGTTTCAAGTATAGGAAAACTAAAAAGGTCTCAAGACTTCAAGAGTTTGCAAATACAGCCTGTATTTTCAGTAAACGATATTGACATTAACAGTCTATCCCGATAAAGATTCTAGGCAATCCTGAAGCCCCATTATTGCCACATCTAACAAAAGTATTCTGATTGCAAACATTCAGTAAGCTGCCAATTCTGCCTCAGACACTAAATAAATTCAGAGGCAGCTGCTCGAGCTTTTGGAAAGACCAAAACCAAGATGAGAATGTATGTTATTCTCTAATGACTGCACACCAGCTAAAACAACAATTCTAAATATTTGCCTGTATTCTGTAGTAAAGGAAAGGTATTTTTATGTACAACTAAGTGAAAAAACTAACAAGTTTTCCAGTGACTTACACATAATAAGACATATTACAGTACCTGAGCCAACTACTTAGTTTAAAACAGTCTACAATGAGCATAGTGCCAAAATGAAAATCTTTCTGAATAAGTTTTATAGATGAATTGGGGAACTGTGGATGGAGAGATAAAATAATTATCTACTTTAGTTGCAGCCATCTTAACTACACTGGAGATGAGTAGCATCTTTGGCCTTATACCAGTTTTGTCAAATACCCAATTATTTTGATTTGTATATTAAAAGAAGTTTACGGAGGAAAGAACTGATGCAATGTTGATAAAGTCTGTGATATTATTTACTGCTCTGAAGTGCCTTTGTATCATTTGGCTCAGGAGAGCCAAATGTATCATTTGTATCATTTGGCTCAGGAGAAAGCATGCCTTTAGACAGGGTGTTTCAGGTGTTAATGAACCACCAAAATTCTTTCTGATGCCCCTTCCCCACCTTCTAAAACAAAGTCCCTTATGCAAGACCCTACATTCAGAATATTTTTACTTTGAACACCCGTTACCCCTCAGGCTAAGGCTATGTAGGATGAGAAAAAAAAGAATGTTTATAATGAAAGCTGTTTAATTTCAGAGAATATGCTGAAAATAGTCATCACATCCATTTTTTCAACATTTTTGGCATTTCAGGATAGTCCCAAGCTTTAATTTCTGCATAGGTAATTTAATACATTTTGCAATTATCTTTTTTTTTTCTTCAGACTCAAAAACAGTTGCAGTACAAAGCTTACAGGTTTCACAATTTTTCCTTGTATCTACAGAAGCGACCTCGTAAATACTATACGATGCATCCCTAGATAACCAGAATATGACATTTAGTATATACAAAGCTCTTGTGTTTGCTTTATTTCCCTGATTTTAGAGTTTTACCCCTTTTTCCTGAACATTTTTTTCTATATAGTGATATATCTGCATATTATATATTTGTGTAGTTTTCACTTCATTTATGAAGCTGGGTTTTTTTAAACATCTGCTTTCATATCCTTTTTTTTCTGCAGAATTTACTACTGATCCTTTGATTTGTTACTCTGATCAGCAGCTTTCTCCCTGAAACTACTGAAAACAAATGAATGTAGTTAGTTGAGTGACGGAAGAGCAATTCACAGCTATACAGCTACACTTCCTTAACAAACTACACCACATTTAAGAATATTCTTTCTGTATGTCCCTGAAGAAACCAACACCTGCTCTGCAGACTGCAGCAGTACTGCAGAAACAGAATTCTTGACAAAACATATATGCCTACACCTACTTTAGAGAAAGTACTGAACCGTATCACATGCTGGGCAGAGGAAAAATCACTTTATGAGACATTCATATCCACTGAGTGCATTGATCAACACGTTGTCTTCAAGGTCCAATTCACAGCACACTGAAGTACTCCAAAGATTTCCAAGAGCTTCATCGGCCCTGCACCATACAGAAAATATTTCACATTTAAAGAAGCTAGTCTGAAAATCAGACACTTCTGAAAAGAATCCAAGAAATAATTAATTAAAAGTATATAATGTATCTTCTCTAACATAGGTGTTGTCATAAAAGGGTATGTACTCATCAACACTTTTATTGAAATTAAAGGATAGACAAGAAATAAAATCCTGAAAAGTCTCTTTAGGGAATAACTCAAAGTCTATCTTATTCTTAAGGAATAATCTTAAATCTGGTTGTAAATGGAAGAACGTTGAGACAAAATAATTCATTTTTATGCTTCAGTAGATGTTTGGAGTAACAGGTTGTAGAGAAAGGTCAGCTATGTACATAGTAACTATACATATCAGGGCTAAATTTTTTAATTTCTTTTTTAGCAGTATAATGCTTCGCTGAAAAAAAAAATAGTCTATACATAAAGCAACTCTAACATGCAGGTTCTAGAATTCATTCCATTACAGACCGAATTTACAGAAGAAAAAGGAATTGCCTTTCCATCCACTTGTACAGAACATTTATAATTTGGGTCTTGTTTAATACAGATTAACTGTATCTAATTTTAGTCATTTTAAAACTGTTTCATCAGTGCAGAGCATCTAGGACAACTATCCTTCCTAACAGAAAGAAGTGATAATTTTGAAAGTGTGATCCATCATACACAAAATTACAACAAAAACCTGTTTAAAGCAGACATCTGTCTCCTCTTACTATAGAGGAAGTCTGCGGAAAATGAGCTTATGATAAGCTTCTAAAGTATTACAGTTAGGCACGATGAGTCCCAGCTTTCCCTTTTGAATAACTCAGTTTCACTTCCCAATAGTTTCTCAGTTAAGCAGGGAAACCCTGATTATCACAAGACACACAAAACCCGCAGTGCTTTACCTAGGATAATGAACAAATTTCCTCTGTTTTGCAAAATTTACACAAAGTTAACTGAACTTTTCCAAATTTGGCTATTTCTGGGAAGAAGAAAAAATAAAAAGAAGAGGAAAAAAAGCTTTTCCTTGACACTTTTTTTTCTCTTACAGGTTCAGCATTGTGACGTTTTAAATCTACACAGTAGTTTTAGCCTGTGACTTTAAGCAACTTCAAACAAAAAGAAGCAATACACAGTTAATTCAACCTCCATCAGAATTAGCTTCCTGCAAGCTACTAAAAATAGTGGATTTATATTTGTTCTTTTTCCTTGAAACAAAAACGTTGAAGTCTTTTTAATGCTGGTATCATTTTTCTAGGAAAAAGGAATCAGTATCTCCACTTATAATATGTCAACATCTAATTTACATTCTCCACTACTCCTAAAGACAGACAATTTACATGTCTAGCCTCAAGTTTTGGTAAAAATAACATTCATCATTTGGAAGACTTGAAGAGAAATAGCAGAAATGTAATGACAGAAATTAGGTAACAGAAATAAGGGAAAGAAATTTCTGTTTAAAGAACCATAGTAAGTGTCCTGGCACTGAACGGCCTTCCTAGTCCAACACAAGCCAGGGAAGTCATATTCTATTTGTATCTCTTGCCCAGTAATAATTTTAACAGAAAAAATTAATACAAAAATATTTTTAACTGTACAAAACAGGTCTCCCCTTCAAGTTTTCCCACTACAATCTACCTAATTTTCAGGGTGATAGATGTATCTAGCCACGAGGATCTGCACAATATCCTGGCATCCTTGAGAAATAGCATTCTTGTTAAAGAAACTTTTCATGACCTGGTTCTTTCAGTTTTCTCAGGTTCTAAGAATTTGTATCCTGATGGCAAAGACACTAATTATGACAAAAGCAGATTTTGTGGAGCTCAGAAGGAGGGATGACGGGTTGCAGAAGATATCAGCATTTCTCTTGACTTCTATTTCTACTACCAAAACTGTTCCAAAATAAAAATTAAAATCTCCTCTTGCTCTATTAAAGGACACTTTTGTCTTCTCCTAACACAGAGAAATGCAATGAAGTTTTGAGGTATTTGATAGTTGAATTAAAGCAAAATTCCTCCATTAATATTATGATCATAGTGATGAAGAAAGGCAACAAACATTAGTGGTGCAGTAACTACCTACAGTGGAACTGATTCTGAGCAATCCTACACAGAATTACTCCGCACTGGAAAATTTCTGCCAACTGACTGTTGCTACACATGATCCAGTAAACGACAAGAAAAAAACCTCAGCATGCAAGAGATGGGGAGGGGAAACAAGAAAGAAATACAAAAGCAGGAAAGACAGCAATATTCCATAGCAAACTTCATATCTTGGTCTAGCAGAAGCAAGTCAAGTATTTACTATTTGAAACTGCAGTAATGTGCACAGTTATCAGACCAGGATACTGGGGTTAGGGATGTACCAGTACAGAGAACAGACATTGCACACACCACACCTTCTGACTTAATGCAAAGGTGGTAACAGCTAGTCAGCAAAACCAACATGGTCATCTACAGAGCTTGAAGGCTTTTCATTCCTCTGATGATAACATTAGCAATTTACCCCTACGTGGACTATTCTTAATCATTATGATGGAGAGAAACTTACAGAAGGTTTTAAAAGGCTCACTCCAAGGGGAAAAAAAAGAGAAATATTCTCTTGAGAAGGAAACACAGGCACTTTGGGAAGCAGAATTTGTACTGACAGCAGATTTGCCCTTTTAATCAAGTGCAGTATCCATTAAGATCACTCCCCTTTTAAACAACTCTTGCTTTTAATTGCAACTCAAATTGTGTGGAAAAGGGATGACATTTCAGAAGATGGAAACTTTTGCAAAATTTCTCCAACTGTCACACTAATCAAAGCTGAAATGATTGAAAGACAAATGTCTTACTAATTCCTCCATTTCCAGATAGTCTCACAATGAGAAACAGAGAATAGAGTCTAATATACAGGAATATAGTTAGCAAAGTAGAAAGGTTGTTGTAATAGTAACTAGTAACTCCTACTCTAATATCAATTCTGTCAAGACTACTATGAACACACTTAAAAGAGTCTTAAGCTTGTCTTAAATACTCTCATAATCATAAAGCTGTCATGGAACAGGGATAACAATATCCAGTATCAATCACATGCTTTCCCACACGAGTATGATCTTTTATTTTGGCACTTTAGGGTCAAGTGCCTAATTTGTCCTTACAGGAAAAGAAAAGATTCAAAAATAAATTTAATTACACATCAAAGAGGTACTTGAACACGTATCTTTATTTCCCAGAGGCTGGTTTATCCTTAAGAACCTTGAAGCAACACATTGATAGAAAGAGGTTTCTCTCATTTTGCTGCTAAGCAGACAAATTACTTTAATATTATATGCATATATAGCAAAGGACAAACATCTCAAACAATGCTTTCACTCAGTTTATTTAACATTTTCTCCTCTCTCCAATCTTTTAGAAACAGACAAGGTAAAATTCAGCTCTCACTTCTATTCTAAAATGTTCAGTGTGTATACTCTTTCATTTTCCTCTCAAACCAATTTAATTCTTCTCTTTGCTCTTACTCCTTCAGTTAAGAGCTGAAGATAACAATGGTTGAAAAAACGCCTAAAGAATTTTCCCCATGGATTAAGGACTCACTCCTCTCATACCTACTGCAGTTGCTACAACAGAAAGACTCAAAGAAAAAACAGTTACTCTGAAAATCAAAGAAATGGTCACTTCTAAACCTTGGGGTCCCGAATTGAGTCTCAGCTGAAACATCAGTAATGCTGTAGCAGTATAGTTGACTTATGAATAGTATTTGTAAACAGAACCACTGATTTCCCCAAGGTCTTTCTCTGCTACTCATAAGCATCTGAACAGCTGTGAAGTATTATTGAAAGAGAAAGCAAAGTTTTTGAAATGCATCAAATATGTCTTTTAAAAAAAAATATTTACTCTTCTTTCTTTGAATTAAAATTTAGTTACCAGGTCAGAAAATTAAGCACAACAACAATTGAAGTTTTGTTCCCAAGTTTCAGATTTAACAATTCATAAACTAAATATATTTGGAACCTTTTAGATAAGAGCCGTCATTTTCAGTTACCTCCAAATCACCACACATCAGCAATCTACTTTTATAATATTGCCACTGAACTTATTTTTGTTTCAGAAAGCAACAGTAATACATATCAGGCTAGGCACAATATGTGAACTTTTTTAGTGGCTGTTGTTCAAAATAAGCTCAATAAACTAACGGCTGTGTACAAGCAAGCCAACTAACGGTTCTGCAATAACTTTTCAACTGGAGTTACTAAAAATTAGTTTTATATTAAGCTACTCCATACAAAGGCACTAAAGTACTTTGTTGTATAGACATGAATTTTGTTCAGAGTACCAGATATATTTAAATCATCTCTGCACACCAAAATCAAATACCAAAATCAATAAAAGTATGAGTATATATTGCCTTTTTAGGCTTCGCTCAGAAGCAGGATAAGTTTGCTTGCTTAATGCCCCGTATTACTACAGCTAAACCATTTCTATATTATTACCTCCATATCCTCACTCATTACACAGATCTCTTGAGAACATTTTGCACCTTAAGTCTCTCCACAGAGAGAGATTGGAAGAAATAGCTTAAGCATTGTAGTTTGCTCTCCATTCCTACTTATTCTACACTAATGTTCATATAAACACTTCGGTTGTTGAGAGCAATTTTGTAATCAGAACTCAATTCAGATCACTGGTGACTTTGGCAAAAGATTTTTTCTGCTGAATCAGCAGCTTATACCACTCAAAGATTTCCATCACTGATAGAAAAACAGCTCAGTAGAAATTAATATTCACAGGAGTGACTGATGCCCTAGTGACAAATACATTTCTGAAAAAAATGACAGAGTTGTAGTAAGATTTTCCATTTTAATTTGAGAAGAAAAGTAATTCCAAGCTTCTCTCTATGCTCACTAAAACTGAGATGACTAGGATGACATACTGGCCATTTATCACAAACTGATTTAAGTTTTTCTAACCTTTCCAACTTAAATGAAAAATATCTATGAAATCAAAGGTTTACTTGTACACATGACAATTTAACAAGTCTGTGTTTTTGAAAGAGTCCTTTTAAAGTAAAATTATAGCAACTTACAGCGTAAATTTTACCTGCAGAAATAAAAAAAATAAATAAATAAAAAAGCTTTTAATTTTCCTACAAACTTCAGCTTGGTATTAGGGTAGGAAGGCACTCGATAAAAAGAACGTAGAACATTATTTCCTTAAGCTTAGCTCTGTAAGGAGAATTAAAGAAAAAGTAAAATGAACATCTGGTCTCACCTGTTTTTTCTTCTTGCGGTCTAAAAAATTAGAATATTAGTGTCTCAATCCTCTAGTTACTAGTCAAATGACTTCTATGCCAAAAAAATTCCTTTCCAGTCACCAGTGGTGTCCCTCAGGGCTTGGTATTAGGGCCAGTGTTAATACATTTATTTATTGACAATCTGGATCAGGGGATTGAGTGTACCCTCAGAAAATTTGCAGATGACACCAAGTTGGGTGGGAGTATTGATCTGCTGGAAGATAGGAAGGATCTGCAGAGGAATCTGGACAGACTGGACTGATGGGCTGTGGCAAATTGCATGAGGCTCCACAAGACAAACTGCCTGGTCCTGCACTTGGGCCACAATAACCCCATGCAACGCGACAGGCTTGGGGAAGAGTGGCTGGAAAGCTGCCCAGCAGGAAGAGACATAGGGGTGCTGACCGAAAGCCAGCGGAACATGAGCCAGCAGTGTGCTCAGGTGGCCAAGAAGGCCAATGGCATTCTGGCCTATATCAGAAACAGTGTGGCCAGCAGGACTAGGGCAGTGATTGTCCCCCTGCACTCGGCACTGGTGAGGCCACATCTCAAGTGCTGTGTTCAGCTCTGGGCCCCTCACTACAAGAGAGATATTGAGGTGCTGGAGCGTGTCCAGAGAAGGGCAACGAAGCTGGTGAAGGGCCTGGAGCACAGGGCTGATGGGAAACAGCTGAGGGACTGGGGTTGCTTAGTCTGAAGAGAAGGTTCAAGGGGAACCTCCTTGCTCTCTATAACTGCCTGAAAGGAGGATGAAGCAAGGAGATGTCTGATCTCTTCTTCCCAGTAATAACAATAGGACAAGAGGTAATTGCCTCAAACTGTGTCAGAGGTTTAGACTGGACATTAGGAAAGATTTTATTCACCGAAAGGGTTGTCAGGCATTGGAATAGGCGTCTCAGGGAGGTGGTGGAGTCACCATCCCTGAAGTGTTCAAAAAACGTATAGTGACATGGTTTAGTGGCAGACTTGGCAGTCCTGAGGAAACAGTTGGACTTGATCTTGAAAGTCTTTTCCAACCTAGTTGATTCTGTGCATGTATATATGCACACCAAAAAAGTCTGCTCCTGCTGCAAATAGCCACTTATTTGTCTTGTTGTTTTGCTCCTAAATAAATCTTACACATGCAATACTGACTTTAAAAATGCAGCTATGAAGGAATTACCATACTGTTGCTATGGTTTTTGACATTAGTGAGAATATCATTCTAGTGCTTATTTTGTATATTTATCAACACTTAGTTTTGCTGTTTCCCCTACAGAACCTCTCAGCTTCCTTTGTTACATTAATCTAATAAAGCAACAGAAAAGTAATCACAAGATGCAACAATATGAAAAGCATGGTAGTGGAACGATAAAAACAAGTGGGAAAGTATGTGAAAATGCAAAGCACATGAAATTACTCCTTTAAAAATGAAAAGCGAGTATTAAACATACTTTGCCCCTTTAATTAGACTATGTATGCTAAAGATAAAGAATTATTCACTAAACAAACAAATCCATTAGTACTAAACTAATAAACAGAAATTTTATTTGTATGTAGTAGGTTCTCTCTCTTTTGTTTGTTTTTTTTATTGTTGTTGTTGGAGTGTTTTATTTTTTAAATAAAAGCATAAGAACTACATAGTCAATCAGCAAAATCCATCAAGAAATGTCATGTCTATTGTGAAACCACACTGTAGTATCATGTTGTATGCTTCCATCCTAAAACAGTGATACACTGTCAACAAAGCAAGAATATGTACTGACAGAAACAACCAAGGAATGCATAGACTACAAATTTCAGCATTGCTAAACAACTGTAAGAATTGGGAGTACATAATACCACTGAACTGTAAACAGCAATTTATCACAAACCTAGCTTCCATCCAGAAGATTTCACCATGTATTTCACAGTATTTTCACAACAGATTGGTAACATAAATAATTTTCATTCCTAGATCAGTTGTTTTATCTTGAATTCACCACAACTCATAAGAACCTTTCACATCACAAACAGTACATGTGGTGGCTTTTCTTCCAGATGGTGTTGTGTAGCACTTTATGCTACAAGTCTTAGAGCATTAGACTTTCCATACCAAGTTCTCAAATAAATGTGACCATTTCCTACAAAAAAAGCCTTAATGAAGACAAATTGGCTGTTTATATTTTCAAACATTTCAAGGCAAATCATCAAATCTGATGAAAATAACTAATTTCACACAGAAAATTCCAAATCGCTTCTCTTTTTTTAAAAAAGAAAAAAACTCTACAGAAATATCACTGGATAAGGTTATTTTCCATCTAAAACCAACAGCTTTCTACATGTGTTCAATTTAAAGTTACTTTTATCTTCTGCTGAATTCACCAATAGTCCCACGAAACCTGAAAATTTTTTTACTAACACAGAACTGTTTCAGGAACATCAAAAAACATAAAAACATAGTTCAGAACAGTGTCTTCAGAGCAGCAGCTCTCACTGTAATGAAAGCACAAAAACTATGGGTTTAGTTGCTAAAGTAAACTCGGCCCATAGTTCATAATAATCATATTACACTTCATACAGTAAGTGCTCCCCTAGGATATAAAAAATGGAGGTCATGCCCTTGACTACTTCTGGCCCACAAAAGCAGCAATATTAACATTTAAAGAAAAAAAAAATCAGTCTCTAAACTGTCAAACTACCCGAAATGTGTAGCATTTCCTTGTGTCTAAAATGTGAACTAGACTGTCAAAGAAACTGGAGCTACAGTTAAACTTCCCAAAGTAGTAGTTACTTTAGAAAGTGTCAGAGTAATCTTCTTGTATCAAGACTGTTTTACACAGCAAAAAATACTACACGCACACACACCAAGCAGTGTAGAACAGCATAAGTCACTGCAGAATCAGGATAAAAACTTAATTTTTAATATTGGTGTTGGTTCCATTACATTTAACATCTAATTTCTCATGCAACTAACATTTATGGATAAAAGTGTTGGTTTTCAATAGCGAAACATCTGTTAACGTCAAAAGAAGAAATGCAAAGAATTATTTTAAATGCTAGTAAAATAAAGCTGATCTCAGAAAAGTGGATTAAAAAATCATGTAGCTCACATCATAATAGTAGCATAATTGGACAGGTAGAGCAATAGATCCATCTCTTCTTGCACCAAAATATAATGACACAGCTTGTCTGACCACCCCTGAATAGATGCCTGCAACTTTTGTTTTCTTTCTGCTCTAAAATTAAGAGATTGACATTTGTGTTTTGCTCTTTAAGAAATCAAACACAAAATATTAATAAACCAACAAATTTCCTCAATTTTTGAATACTTAAAGGAATGTAAGGCATAGATTATTTCACACTCCTCATTATTTCTTTCTGAATGTAATTTATTAAGTCATTACATGTTCCAGAGAAGTCTACTAGTTATTAGTCAAAGCAAAGGGTACACTTTTAATCTAAATTTTTTTAAATGGATTTTTAGTCAACATAGAAAAAACAAGTTTCAATATTTTAGATGCCTTACTTTAAATGGTGGTGGCACCAAAATCCATTTTTGGTAGTTAGTAAAATATATAAAAAAGAATCTTTGGCTGTAAGGAGAAAATACCTTCTAAACTTAGGGAAAACAACAACAACTTAAAATTACCAAGAGGAAAATTAGAAGTTTCAGCCCCAGTAGTCTGCACAAAATTATGTTCATTCCTACTTCCAATTTCAGATTTTGCAACTGAGGTCTTATGGAAAGTGTTTAGCAAAGGAACAAAACCCCTAATAACACTGTAACCTGTCTTTCTCCAATAGGATATACAACAATGCACAGAAAATCTCATACTTTTCTACTTGAAGATAGTATCCATAACTTTTTTTCATTAAATGTCATATTTTTTAAACCAAGTTCATTTTATTAAAAAGCTTTATTAAAATTATTAAGAAATCAATTTCAAGCCCACCAATAATAGCACTATCTATACCAAAAGAAAATAAACTCAACAATTATATAAAAATAAAACAAAACAGGAAGCCTACTCATGAGGCTTACATTAACCAAAGGCCTAGACCCTTGCTGGATAGAGCACAGAACACTCAGGACACGAGATGTTAAAATTTATTGTGTCAAAATATCTACAATCCTAGTAACGAGTAACTTATTTTGACTACACTGTTATAACTACACTACCTTAGAAACCCAGTGTCAGAACTCCTCTAAAATTTATGTCAATCATATTGATCAATGGCACTGGACTAAAAATTGATCCTTTTGTTTAAATGCTGTATTAACAGACCAGGCTAGTAGACTCTCTCATTCTTCTAGTTAAGGGTGCAATAAACTTCTGTGTTCAAACATTAATGATCATTGTGAAAACTAAGACTTGAAACTCAGTCTTCTTTTCATCACATTACTAAGAGATTTTAAGGAAATAAGCAAGTTATTTTTCTAGTGTAGTAAAAGACTGACTCCTAGAAATATACTAGGAATCTGATATAGATAAAAGAATCAAATAAATTTCACTTCTCCAAATAAGCACATAGAGTAGATTGTCTAGCTAAGGTAATGAGGCATCAAAGAGAGAAAAACTCAGTACCCAGATGCCTTTGGGTAAACATATTCTCACAAATTATGCTGTTCCGTTCTCACAACAAGAAATCATGAAAAAATACTCTCTTCTTTTCATGTGGTCATACAACTGATTTCTTTTTTTCTTTAAGAACCCTCTAAATTATTCTTAAACTTTCTCCCTAGAGTGCTGATTTAATTGCTGTGTATAAGAAACAAAACAAAAAGGAAAAACCTTGAAATGAACATGAATGTTAAACTATGAGAGAAACAGTGTATCAAAGGCAATATGGAAAATTTTTTTCTTATTTGTGTTACCTATTTTTAACTTAAAGCAGAGGTTATTTGGGTTGGGTAGTCCTATTTTATATTTATAAAAAAATACTTGGAGTATTATGTTGTTCATTAAGACTGCACATATTTTCTCAAACTTTTCTTAGAAAGCTAATACATCATGTTTTAGGAAGGTTTCAGCGTTCTCCTATCCTAGAACTCTATTTGGCAGCAGAGATACCATCCAGTCATTACAACTACTTGTTGCTAACAGCTGAAGCCGATAAGTACTCAGAGCAGCAATGCACAGCTAAACTACAGTATCAGGTCCTTAACTAATTTGGAGTGAAGCCCTTAACATCCTCTTAAGTTTTCTTAAGGGATCATTTCTTAAGTCTTTTTCCCATTGAACAAGCTACACTGTATTCAGGACGTTTTCCCTGTCAAATTGCCCTTGTTGCAATGGAAATTAGGCACATTGTAACTCCTAAATGAAAAATGCTAAAATGCAACAGTAACCATATTTTGAAAAGCAGAGAGTGTTGTCTAAGTGTCACAGTCAAATTCCACAGAATACACACACAAACAAAACATATTTTTGTAACAAAAATTTAACTTAAGCAAGTACACCATTCACTCAAATCCTTCCTTAAGAAACTTAAAACTTGCAGGAGGCAAGAAGGAAGACTTATAAATACATACAATCTATTGTCAGAAAGGACAAAAACATTCCAATTCTGAACTCACACACTCAAAGTTTGTATCTCAAATAGAATGACCAAAAATTCCTCCAAATTCATGGTGTAAGTGATGACGTGATCTGGAATTCTGATCGAATTGACACTCAAGTCTTGTCACGTTAGATAAGAAGTTCTATTTCTAAAATAATGCAATCTTATTGAGCAACTTTCTACCAATATACGTTCAAAGAGGGCAGGGAGTTACATGTTCACTAACACTGACCCCTGAAGTGTTACAATGGTTGGTGCTGTTGACCCTCAGTATAGTCTCCTGCATTTAACTGATTAAAACAGAAGATATCTTGAATATCTAGGTCCAGGCTGAAAGAGAAAGAGGTTCTTTCTTCACCCCTGTTTTTCCAGTTTCTTCAGACTAGATACATAAAAATACCTTATACCAGCTGAAATCAGCCATGCAATCACTGATTCTTGTCTGGAGCCTCTGAGCAAGGACACTGCCACTGAAACATTTACGGGAATGACCAAGGTCTTCAACCTGGTGTAAAGGCTGGATAGAGACATTTATCAGCATGATCAGTATCAAAGAAATCAAAAAATGCACAAGCTGCAAATCTATAGTTGACATAATGGTAATGCAATTCTGATTTTCATTTCATCATTCACTCATTTCTAATTCTCTGGTGAACCTCATAAAAGGAAAGTAATGTAAAATGTTTTGGGTTTAGAAAAAATATTTAAACATATAAAACATAATCTTTGTGTTGCCTAGGCAGAGGAGGGAAGTAGCAAATAGTTTAATAGATTTCTAAATTAAAATGAGCAAAAATACAAATGTTGAAAACATCAGGGTACCCAGTAACTTTGTTAGAAAATAAAGCTGAGAAGGTGTAACAAAACTTCAGAACACCTAAGACAAGAGAAGTAAGCAAGATGTGTCACAGGAAGAACAGAGAATACACTACAGGCTTCAAAAAAGTTAACTGCAGCTTGCTTATGTGCGATTTCTGTCATAAAAAGAAATAGCACATACTTGTCAAATCAAGATAAAGCACTGTCTACAGATTTGCACCTTGCTTTGGACATCTAAGAATTACTAATCTAGATGACCAATCTAGTCCAGCACAGATCCGGGGGTAGAGGGGAGGAGGAATACAGTTTCAGACAAAAGAAACAAATACTAGGTGAATCCATCCCAGTGCTTAGCTTTTACCTAAACTCTTACAATTTCACACAGAATTAAGCTATGTAGCAGATGCTTTAATACCTCTCACAAAATAGGTTACTCAGCTTTAGTTTTTAATAGTATTATTATCTGTATAAATGGCCTTTCTGCTACAGGATGAAAATCTTGCCTCAGTAATATTGTCCTGCTATGCATTGCACAGCTTTTTTTATGCTTGCCTGATTTTCTTTGTTTCTACATAATAAATGCCACCCTCCCATTTAATTGAAACTCTGCACTGTTTTGCACAGTGACGTGGGATTCGGCTAGAGGGGGAAGCAGTGTGAATCGTGCAATATGCAATTCACTGTAGAAGCTTGGCATGTAAGGCAGCACAGAGGCACCTACCTACAATTCCATGAAGCAATGCAGCAAATGAATCAGACACAGCCTATAAATACACAAACAGAAACTTTTAGATAAATTAGCCAAATGAAATATTTTGATTTAAGTCAGTGAAACTGAAAGATTGCTTTCTACCTTCACCTCACAAACAGTTAAAAGACCAGTAACAACTTATTCAGGAAAATAATTAATTTTAAAAGGGAAATAAAATCCCCAACCAAATCCAGTAGCTTAAAGAAACAGACAATGTTTTCATTGTGCTCCAAGAAGCAGCAACAAATTAAGAATTTGCTTATATATAATAAAGCAAAAAGAAAAAAAAAACCAAAAAAACAAAAAGAAAAAAGCAAACCAATCTCAATATGTGTTCTACTTCAGACTACTAGATAGAATTTTCTAATTAAAAGAAATTACCATTGCAGAGATGAATTAATTTGTTCTCCAGTTAAAGTTTGCTTTCTTCTTTCGGTTTTTCAAAGACAAAAAACATATTCAGAAGTCTGTTTTGTAGACTTAATGTTCAAATGATGATTTTAAATACACACACTGGTGTAATTAAAGATTTACTCCACCTCTCAAACATCAGTGAACACATTCTCAGTGACCTCGATTATACAAGGAAAGGCTCCACACAAACTGGATTCAGATCCAGTCTAATACATTAACCCAGTGAAATCCACAATGAAGGCTTGATAAAGTTGGAAAAAAGAATACTTCAGTAGAAGCACTTCACTTCATGCAAAACTCCTTAAAAGTACACTACTTGAGAGAATTCCTATAACAATATAGGCATTACAGGGCTACTTGACTACACATCACTGAGGTTTTTCAATTTTTATGATAGCAATTAATTCAGCATTATAAAGATTTTTTTTCTTTTATTTTTCTCCTTCTTTTTCCTTCAATCAAGCACTTCTCTTGATAAACGCCAAGCATAAAATGGGAAATCACAATGTCTTTTGTTTCATCCTTATGCTTGATTACTCTTGGCAGGTTTTTTGGTCTAATGAGCAAGCTGTTTGGCTAAAGCTTGCTAAGTTAAGCAAGTGAAAAACTCAGTTGTCAAATTTGAAAATACAGGTACTCAATTTTCAAGCTTAACTTTGTTTTATTGCAGTCTAAGTATACAATAAGTATTGATACATTTTCAATCAGTTGTATAAGTAATGTGTATAATTTTACAGCTATAGAAATTTTAGCTTCCACTAGTATGTTTATTCAGTAAAAAAAAATATTTCTGATAAAACCAAGCAAGAGTAGGATCTGTGTATGTGGGAATTAAGCATGTACAGATTCCTAGCATATTGCACAATGTTTGAGCCTCCTGATAGCCCTTTGCTGGCTTTGGAATGTATGGACCTACTGTGCTCTTCATGTTCATGCTTCTCATTCCCAGGTGTTGGAAACAAGACTGCCTACCTAATCCTTAGTATGTTTAAACACTTACAACTCCAGATTAAGGCAATGAATATTTATCTCAGTGAATATCTTAATGGAAATTCAGAAGTCATTTCTCCATCTTCCTTACAATTTGAATTGGCTTCTATTCCAACATCATTTGTGATTTTTTGCACAGAAGTAACTGGCCACAATTACTAACAAGAAATGCTATAAAGGTGGTTAAATACAATTCCTTTTAAAAGTCAAACTACAGGGTGTTTCAAAAAGACAGACCCATTTGAAATGGACCTTCAGGTAAAACTGGGTCCATCTTTTCAAAGCACCCTGTAGTATAAGAAACATTAATCAAGCACCAGTCCTAGTCATCGTCATATTTGGACCAAAGAAGGAAACACTCCTAGGTCAGATTAGTATGAACTTAAATGATACTCTTCCTTATTCTGCTGCAAAACAGAGTAAATCTGCTGTCTAGAGCATCTGGGAATATTGTAGCTAATTAATTCCCTCACATTACAGGCCTCAAAGATCAGATCTTTAACTTAATCTGTGCTAGTAGCAGAGAGTACAGCCTCCTAAAACCTGAAACAATTTTGCCCAACTAGAATTTTTGGGTTTAATACAATCTGTCAGGATAAAAGTTAGAGCCACTATATACAGGCAAGCATACTATCAGATCTAACGGTCTATCTTGGCCCTAAACTTCATGAATACAAAGGTTTCCCTGAGTTTCACATGAACTTGCTAAATCTGACCAAACTGGTTAACTTTTTCTTTTGCAAAGGCTGGAAGGGCACTTTAGACAATGGATTCCTGGCATTGCTGCTTTGCATACCAGCCAATTGATTCAGTTTGTAAAAGTCATTATTTGGGTTTTCTGTTGAAGTGGTTTCAGTCACCAACACAACCACCACCAAATCCTTCACAATACCTTTATTGTTAAATATATATCCCACTGTCTTCATATCCTTCCCTCTATTTTAATACATAGCTGTTAAAGCACAGGTCATTTTCCATACTTGGAAGCATACACTCAGGAGTAAGTCCTGTATTTCTCATTGCTGTGCTACACTGATTTAACAACTGGAATGAATTTCACCATCAACGCAAGCTCAAAATGTCAAAGGAGCTTGTTTCCAGTTATATGCAGGTCCCAGTGTAAGTACACTACCTAAAATTATTTTATGATTTGCAGACTTTCATAGAGAGTTGCTGAACAAGCTGCGAACCACAAGTTTCCTTTGAGCCAAAGATTACACATCACTTGAGAAAATAAAAAACTAGTTTGTAAGAATTTTCTGCAGAAAAAATGTCAAGCACTGGATAGTCTTTAATAACAACATATTAAGATACTACTCTCTAGAAATAGCAGAATACCAAAAAGTTTGGATGATTTACATCTTTTAAACCTACTCTCTTTAAACCTACTCTCTTACTGTGTTCTCTTAAAGCAGGCACTTGTGAAAATGATAACAGAGCAGTGAAATCACATCCTCGTAACGTGAAAGCTTTGTCAGGGGTTAGAATTCCATACCAGCTCTCCTTGTGTCTTGTCCAAAGTTGCTACCTTACACTCCACCATGATTCTTAGGTAAATCATTAATTCCTACCATAATTTTTGCTACTGTAATCTATCAGTGTGAAATGAGGTGAGATGGGAAAGCAAAAGTGAAAAAATCATTAAATTAAGAAAATCTAACAAATAACTAAAGATTGTTCAAATCAGGTCAGAATGGCCAGCGAAGCTTTAAATACAGTTATTACTAGCCACAAACTTCTTCCTTTCAGAAATTAAACTTTCAGGAAATACAAATATTACAAGAACTTTTAATACCTTATAGTATGTTATCATCCAGTACGATTGCCTCCATATTTGTTTCCAAGGTAAACAAGGCAGATTTTTAGCACTGAGCATAATCAAACTGGGACCTAATACCAGATGCAGAAAAAGAAACTTCATCTGTCATATTAAGAATAATACACAACAGGAAAAACACCACTGCAAAATCCAACACAACTTTCAAGAAGGTCAACATCAGAAAAATATCCACAAAGCAAAACTGAAGCTACTTACTAATAAGTACTTTTCACGTGCTGATAGGAAAAAGAGAGAAATACCTTGGTTAGAATTAGTTTCTTTATGCTTGAAAATTTAGGAGTTGTGCTAAAGCTAGCTACCAAAAAAGTAACTAACTGTACAAAGATTTCCTTATTTCATCCAGTGTATCTTGGTGGGGGGACAACACAACATGGGACAACAAGGACATGACACACAACTATTTAAAGTGTCTATTTAGACAGAAGAATTATGCTTGAGAACCTGCAAACGTACCAAGCCAATCTATTCTATCTCCTTTCTGCAGCTAGTCACTTCAAATGCTTCAACGATTATGAAGTAATAGAGATGGAGGAGATGGAAGGAAAGAATTGCTGGTATTAGTCTAAAAACACAGGTCTTCTAATTCTGCTCGTATCCCGTTGTTTTCTACACTCAGGTTCCATTTACAATATACCTCTCGCTCCAGACATCTTTCCTTTCTGATTGTAAGCCCAAGACAGCCTATGCAGTTTCTGTTACTGTAACCCTCTATTAGCGTATTACAAAGCTATTTATACTACACTATAACAACCACAGATGGCTATAGTCAATCCCAATAAGATTTAATGGTAAGATGAGAAGACTGGGTATCCATATCAACTCAACAACATACAGCAAATAAAATAAAGATTATTCTTCAGAGAAAGAAGATAAAGATAAGATGAAGCAATGTTATCAGCTTTACTTTAGATTATGATGGCAATCTAAGGAAAAGCACATAATAGTTTACTTAACTCCTAAACCTTAGCTATATAAAGAGCTTCCAAGCTAATGCCTTCCGAGAGACAGTTAACAGTTCAACATCAACAATAGTTTGAGATTAATGGACTCTGCCGACAAAGAATATTTGTCACTAGAAACAAGCAGCAAAAACAGACCCAAGAAAAAGTAATTAGGTCAAAGAAAAAAAGAAGTTCATACTTGAGAACTAACTAAAAACACATATAAAAAAATTAGAAGCCTTTCTCTACAATACAGAAGAAACGAAAATTTAAGATCTCCATTACTCTTTCCCATTATAATTTGCCATGTTCAATTTATAAGTGCTGAACAATTAAACAGCATCTTATATTTTCCTTAATTAAATATAATGCAAATTCCCAACATTTTCATATATTTCACCATTTAAAAAACAGTGATCAAGTCTCACTTTACTTGCGTCATTTTAAAGGTAGTAATTATAGGTGTAGGTACAAAATACTCATTCTCTCTGTCAGATCTCCTAGGTTTCAAAATTTTTCCTCCTTTACCATATTAATACAACTAAGATCGTACAACATAAGTCATGAAAAAAAGAGAAAGACTGATACCACTTTAGAATAGACAATAACAAGTTTCAAGTAACAAACTGGCATGTGGAAAACAGATGCAATGCCCTACTTGGAAAAAATAACTTTAAATTATTAGCAAGTTCTTGCTTTAACTTGGACCTAGGACAGCACAACGAAGAAGTCCATCCTTCCTGTTCTGCAATTCCACTTTTTCCTGATGTCATAATCGTAACTTTCTATCAAAACATACATATGTAGTAAAAGAGCTGCCCTACTCACTAATAAGGAAAGAGGTATGTTTTATTTACCCTGAACAATACAGGATAAATAAGCCTACCAGACCTATTTTCACAGCTAATGAGTTAACATTAATGAGGAAAGACTAATGAGTGCTAAATACTGACTTCCTCTAAAGTAAAATCTCCATAAACTACACAGGATTCTAGCCAAACAAAGAAACTTGTTGAACAGAAGCCCTTCTCTTCTTCAAATAAGGTTATCAGTAGTCCACACTGGAAACAAGAAAACCTTACAGATATTTACACGGTGATCACACAAGAAAGTGCAAAAGATTTGTGATGAATCCTTTTTTAAAACAGCCTTTGGCTTTCTTAGTTGTACAGACATGCAGCCATGTGGATGTACAGTTGGGCAGAGATGTTCTGCTCACAACAGTAAAGAAACACCAGGTGTATAGTTGATGGGGACTTAGCTGGGGGGCAGGAAGGGGTGCTTGGTTTAGAGAAACCTTAAACCTCCAAGCAGACAAAAGAATAATGAATGCTTGCAATTACCGAATTGGTATGGAGACCTAGTATTTGATTAATCTCCTTGACAAACACAGACTAGATTTCACTAATGTTGAAAAAGTATATTAAGTATCCTCAAACGACTCATTTGGGACAAACATGAGCTGTCCAAACGTGCCAGTTGTTTTAGAAGGCAATATGTTTGATGTGAAGAGGAGTAAAAGGTAGTACCAGTTCAAACTTCCCCTTCATAGCTGGTAGGTTTTAGGATCTGTTACTTTGCAATTTGTTCTACCCTCTTTACCTTTGATAACTGTATTAATATTGTAGGATGACAGTAACACTGTGGTATGATGCAACTGATCACATTGATCAATTGATCATATAATTTCATAGCAAAACTATGCCATAGTTGAGTTGTGCAGAGTTTATATATATACTACAAGTATCTTTCACTGCCAGGTTCCTGATGTATCTTAAATTTGCAAATACAGGAACTGTTTAGATTATGATTTCTTTAAAAAAAAGAAGTAAAAATCACTAACCAGAAAGTTAGGTAATAAGTAACTCTCCCTAAGCAGCAAATAAAATTCACCATATAAAATACATTTATCATACAGTCCTTTTATTGAACAGAAATGGATAGGACACAGCAAATATCAGTGACTGAAATTAGTTACTCTAAAGAATCCTGCTTCAGAGAATTTTACAGAAATAAAAATTAAAAGTTTCTGAAAGGGCTTAAGCAATACAACAGACAATTACAGTTGTGTGGAATTTTGTCCAACTGGCTGTAAAGACTACATAAAAAAAAAGTGATTATAAATCACAAAGCCATTGTGTTTTGTTCTAGGACTAAAAAAAATACCATTATTTGGAATTAAGTCATAAAGAGAATAAAGAATTATTCCTATATTTTGTTTTGCTCCATAGATTTACAGCATTGTGAGTAATGAAGGCTTGATACATACGATTTAGGGTCTTCTAAGTACAAGAGTACAAATGTAATGCCATTGCCTGATACGTTTTTTAAAAGGAATAACAAACTACAGTTTATATATACGTTTTTATCAAATGTCTGATGCAACCATCACAGACAAGACCATTAGCACAAAACACTATAAGCATAACAAAATATGAATGAAGAAGATTCCTCTAACTTAGCATTCTACTAAGGAAGCTCAATTTCCAAGCATTAAATAAATAAGGGATATGTACACATGGGCTAGGACATCCCAGCATCATGACACCACTGGCTGCTGAAGCAGCCTAACCAGGCAGCCTGAAAAGCTTTAATAAACACATCAACCTTGAGACTTATTTTAGTGACAGACATGAAGAGCTGCAGCCTCTCAGCAACTGAAATGCAGCAGGACCAAGACTGGGTTAAAAACTCTTCCTCCCCAGCTACTACAGGCAAAAATTAAACATATCCTTGCACATAACTCAAAAAGTCTGACTCACATATACAAGTTGAGGTAGTTGATATTCAGCATATGAAGAATATACTTCTCCCCTCCCCCATCTAAAAGATGGAAAGTTTCTTATTTAAGAAAGCCCATTCTCAATTTTTGCACAGGGAAAAGATGTGAGAAAACAGCCTCTAACATGCACCCAGCTTCCCACTGTTCCACATCAAGGCACAGTTCTTACCTAGATCATATATTTCACTATTTTCAACAGATTTGTCAGAATGCTCAACATCTATCAAGAGAACTGAAGACTCAGTTATGGTTTTGCCTGTACAAAGTACTGAAAAGTTCCTAGCTATTGTTAGGACATTAACATTGTAATGTTAACAACCTTTACTGACAAATCTGACACTTTAGAGGATGTTAAGAGAGCTAGGTTTGGGGGGTTTGGGTTTGTTTTGGTTTGTGTTAAAATAAAAGATTATATCCCGGTTTAATGGGTTTTGGCTCCCTTTCTGAATGACTATGTTCTTTCTCACTGTGATCTAAAACTCTTCAGAAACGGAGCCAATGAGCCAGAAGTCAGGGTCATTATCTTCCACATTAATCAGTCCTGTCAGTTAAGTCTTAAGTTAAGCCTTTAAATACTTCTTTTCACACCAGAATTCCATCTCACCCTTACATCTGTAGGGTATTTAAAGCCCCAAAAAAATGTTACTCTGACCAGAGAATTAAATTACAAACATGGGCAGGGCTTGCATAGCTCTATTTAGATGTTAACTCTGTAAGACAGCTACATCTACATATATTAAAATGTAATTGTGCTGTTCCTTAACAGGAGGCAACATTTGAATCACTAATTAAATTGCTAATCATAATTTCATAACCAACAAATTACAGTCATACAAGTAAATGTACCAATTATATAAAACTGTAGTACATTAGTAAAACTTCTCCACCATGTTATATTTAAGGATGATAATAGATCAGTGCTTCTTGTAAGTAAGATATTTTTCTAATGCATTCTTGTGCAGGTTGAATAACTTTTTTTTTTTTACAATTATATCTTATAAATTATTGAAAACCATCCATGCTTTAGAGAGAGCCCTGTGAAGTATTATGACCATGCTTAAATATTCCAGGTTAAGTATCAATCAATAGAATACAACCATTCTGCACAAGAAATAAAAGCATATTCCTCACTGAAGTAATACCCTTACAAAACTTCAACAGTGTAAAAATGAATAAGCCAGCATATTTGTAAATTGCCTCAGAAGAATCAGTATGCATCACTTCCTCAAAGCAGTCACTCTTAAAACCCTTGGGGACACCTACTTGGCACAGAATAAATTATCTGGCTAATATCCAGCATTACGGTATATGTCAGTAGGCACCCAGGAGACAGGCATTAGAGAGCACTTAGCTTTTTCAGCCTTGCAGGGTAGTCCTTGCATAAATGACTTTGCCCAATTATAAAACATAAGTGATGTATTTTCTAGCAGTAGACTTTCATTTTAAAGCTTTTCTATTGCACTGATTTATTTTTTTCAAAAAGCACAGGTCCCAAAGTACAGCACACTCAAGTTTTTTTTCACATGAACATAAGCTTAAGACATTCAAAGCAAACAAAAAATATCTGAATACTAATTCAAGGGTTCCCAAACACTAAAATAATGCTGTTTAATAGAAACTATCAGGTAAAGAAGTTCTCCCACAACTCTAACAGGAGCTCTTCTTTCCCAGTTACTTAACATAAATAGCCCAGTTCACATCCCACATGCAACACATCTATAAAGCCAGAAAGCACATGCATCACCGGTTCACCACAGCTCAGAAAAACGAGCCTTCTTGGAGACATTCCCTTCAGTTCGCTACAGCCAACCACAGCCCCCGGCAAGCTGAGCACAAGCAACCTGTTGACTTGTGAAGTTTCAAACCAAAGCAACGCTCCACACCGAAGCAGCCCAGGGAGCAGCACGGGACAGCGGAACAGAAGTTATTTGGCATGCTTAGAGCTCAGATTTTTGAAAGCGACGCCGAAGAACGCCGGGTATTGGAAGACCAAGGAAAACGTTTTCCATTGAAAGAAACGCGAAGGACGCCTAGAAACTGGTTGGGTTTTACTCAACCTGCAGCGAACGAGAGCGCCCCGAGCGCCACGGGAAGCGGCCCGAGGGCGGGAGCCGCCTCCCCGGCGCGGGTTCCGTAACGGGCGGGATTCGGGTCAAACCGGACCCGGTGCTCCCGCACCCCGGGCTCGCCGCTCCCGCACCCGCCGCCTCAGCCA
>VZRW01005273.1:140690-265364 GCA_013398125.1 Aegotheles bennettii
CCCCGCCCGCCGGTCGCAGGGGCCACCTTGGTCGCGCCCCTCGTGGCGCCGCGGGAGCCGCTCAGCGCCGCCGGCACCTCCAGAAGGGGGTGGAAGCCGCTGAACTCTTGCACAGCCGTGCTGGCCCCTCGTAGCCCACGCGAAGCCTGCGGAAATCCTCGGGCGGATACAGTGTAAAAACTCCCAGGAATGTCGGGATCAGCCTGGCAGTGCCCAGGGGACGGGCAGGCCCTGGCATTGCCGTGCCGCCGGGGGAAGGGTCCTGTCCTCCCCCTCCGGCCGGCCTTTGCCTTTCCACCCGCGGCTGTGTGTTGGCTCTCAGCCTCCAGGGACACCCCCTTTCTTTCCCAAATTAGTTTAATTTCGTAATGAGCAAGGTGCATGAGTAGTTCAATTACCTTTCCACCGCGGCTGACTCCGTATTTAATTTCAAACTCCACCTGCCATCTTGCTGACCTAATTCATCTAATTTTGTAATGCTGGCTTAAGTAACACTGCTTTTTAGGTTGGTATTGGCTGCGGGTCGCAAGGGTTGGGCAGCAGGAGGGGGACAGGGACTTGCCAGGGTGACCTCTCTGGGAAGAGGTGTGGGGCTGCCCCATGCTGGGGACTGCTGGTTCCTGCCAACTCCACAGTGGAGGCACTCCGGGCCACGGCTGAGCCCATCAGCAAAGCTGGAGGTGCCTCTGTGAAAGCAGAGCTAAGAAAGGGCAGAAAATGCTATGTGGAGGGAGGAGGTGGAAACAAAAAGAGTAAGAAACGAGGGAACACCAAGGACAGGGAGAGAAGAGGTGGTGGAGATGCTCCATGGCAGAGTACTCCAGCAACTGGGAGACCCATGCCAGAGCAAATGGATATACCCAAAGGAACTGTGGCAAGCCCACTCTGGAGCACATTTTCCTGAAGGACTTCAGCCCATGGAGAAGCTATGCCAGAGCAGAGAAGTGTGAGAAGGAAGGAGCTGTGAAGAGAAACCTTTGCTTACTGACTGTGCACGCACACACACACACCCCCATTTTCCCCTCTGCTGGCCAGGGAGTGGAGTCTGGAATGAAGTTGTACCTGGGAAAGGAGGGAGAAAAGGTGATATTTTTACATGATTCTTCTTTTTTCCCACTACCCAAATTAGCAATTACATTTGATTTTAACTGGCAATAAATTAATCTTCTTCAAGTCAGGTCTGTTTTGTCTGTAACGGTAATTGGTAAACAATATCCTTCCTTTTATGTTAACCCATGAGCTTTCTCATTCCTTTTTTTCTTATTTTCTCTCCCTCTCCTACTGATGGAGGGGCTGCAAGCAGCGGGGTGGAAGTTTGGCTGTTCGCCAAGACCAGCCCACTACAAAGTTGCTAAATATGTTAAGAGAACACAACACTCCTAGTGTAGTATCTGAAAGTATTTTCCATGGTAAAAATTGAGAGTTACTTTCAGACTTAAAACCAGGGTGAAGTCCATCAAGAGATTCTCAGATCTGATAAGCAAAAAAATGCCACTTTGTGCAAAGAGAGAAGTGAATATGAGATTGTGACTGATCTTAGCAAGTTTTAAGTTTGGTCATAAACTGTAACTACAGGCAGATAGTAAAGTATGAATTAAATCCACTAACCTGCATCTAACACTACACAATACATGCCATGTTGTTCCTAAACCCATATCACTGAAATCAATGAGAATCTTGTGACCAGTCTGACAGGTACAGAGGATAATTGTCAGATCAGGATTTATGTGCCTGGCTCTGAAAATGCTACCTATCTAGAATGATATTCTGTAACAAATGAATCATAAAATTCAAAGCAAGGGGATAGAGGCACTGCACAGAGGCTAAATAAGAATCAATAAAAGAGTCATGTTATTCTCAGGGCGGGTTATAGAGTCAGTCCATTATGCAATCATTCTCTGACAATCCAGTTTGTATTTGTTAGCATTAATGTTAATTTTCTACAAATCACGTTACCCTTTGGCAAAGAAGAAATTTCTCTATAAACCTCATGATTTTTTTAAAGAATCTTTTATTTAAACTTTTTTAAAACAAAATCCCAATCCCCAAATTTGTAGTAATCTATTTCAGTTTTGCTTCCTCTGTGTTTTACATTTTCATGCAGATACTATTATTCAGTACTTTTAACTCATGGTACATCTTTCCATACTTAGAGAAGAGGAATAAAAGTGGCTAGGCTTTGTGTTCACTAAAAATCCTTAGAAAAGGGGGCTATGATATGGTTTGGGTTTTACAGAAGTTTCACTGTGATATGTCAAAAAAGTGATCTTCCACACCTATGACTGCAGTTTCTACTGACAACACATACTAAATGATCAATTATATGTAATTTTCCCTGAACCAAGCTATTTGAAGCCTTTAATAATTCTAAATGTATTCCTTATAATTTTAAGCACTCTGATCTCTACATAATTGGTTTAAGAGCCTCATTCTGATCAAGGACTTTGCACAAGTTGGTAAGTTCATTTATTCAAGCACACAAAAAATGATACTTGATTGAAATGGCATTTTGAAGATACAAAACTAAGAAGTTTTCTTTTTTCCCCTCAATAATTACACGACTCTTCAAAGATCAAATTTATGTATCTTGAGAATTATTCTTTCCTTTCTTTAAATGTACGTACATTTCTCAAGGAAAATATACCTGTATTGTCACATACTCATGTGCCTAACATTAGCATCTTTTAAGATGTGGCAGGGAATCCAGTACTGCAGTAATGATAAGAGAATAATACTAATGATAACAGGTACATAATTTTAAACTGGGAGCTTAGAAACTCTGACTAATAGCTCTTTTCATCATTGTCTGGTTAAGAAACGTTGCTTTTATTAATAAAAAATTGTCTGTCTTCTCAATTTCAGAATGTATTTTCCAGGTTTTCAGTAATATTTTCCAAATATTAAGACTTACTAGTTTAAAATCGTAACTGTTCAGGTTGCTTTACCTCTAACTAGCTGGTGGAGCCTATACGGAGACAGCAAAGAAGATGGTGTAGCTGGTAATACACTTGTACAAGGTTACAAGATTGTTGTAAACAATATGGATGTTGCATAAGGAAAAGGATGGAGAGACGAAAAAAGAGGGAGTATACATGTAAATATGTATTTTGTATACACATCTGTATGTTATAAGAAAGAGCTGGAATTATGTAACAGACACATCAAGAGACATCTTGGAAGAAAAGTTTGTACGTATAGGTTAATGATGAAACAGAAAGGACATGCTGAGAAATTACCAGGAAATACAAAGAAATTCGTGCCCTGAAGCTGTGTCTCAATAGTGCTTTACCAGCTTCCTGCAAATAACATATGTGTTCATTTAAGGCACTAAAGCATGGAGTTAAATTTATTCAAAAATAATAACACAGCCTTTGCAGTTAAAATAATTTTTTAAAATTTTGCTGCAGAGAATTCCAAGGGAACATCTGGCTCTCCCACTGCGCACAAGCAAAACCAGATAGACCTTGTCACTCCTGGCAGATGTTGATCTAAATCTAATTTTAGACCAGAGTCACCATCAACAGAGTCTCATACTATGTTCATAATGATTTCTCATAAAGATCAATGTCTTTTGCTAGCTATATCTCAGCTTCCTCCAGGCTTATGGTACTTGGGTCTTGAACTGCTTTGAAATATTCATCTCTCATAGTCCTCCTTGACTTTCATCTTCTACTTCAGGCCAGTGCAGACTTCAAGATTTAATATATTTGGTCTTCTATGACTTTGCCTACTCTTCTGCTATTACTGGAATCTAATTCTTAATATTTTTCCTATGGAGTAAATGCTTCCAGGTGCTTATAGTTCTCATGCTTCATGAATATGATTAGATTGCTAAACATCTGTGGATCTCTGCTGACACAACTACTATCAAAAAGCCAGAAACCACAAAGATCCAGAGAGCACAGAAGCTCAAGTGATCTGCATTAACCACACATCCATCTGTGCTACTGGCAGCTTATATACCCTTCAGAATAAGGCATTTATGAATGGGCTTGTCCAAGATCACGGGCAGGAGACCATCTCAAGACAGGTCTGTGCAAAGTCCTCGCAAGCTTAGAACTGAAAAAGAGATCATGTTACTGGTGTGATATCACTGCCTGGCATCTCATCTAATCTTTCTGCCATTCTATATAGCCCTATATAGAATCATCTAATCACAGCAGATGAAACAGGAGTTCACACAGATAAATCCTGGAACTCAAGCCTTCAAAAATAGGAGAATTTAATGGAGTTTGAGTTCTTCTTCATCCAAAGCTTTTAAACATGGAAGGATCTGGCTTTTCATATAACACAAGCTGCAGATCTCTAACTTCCACACAAACCTCAGCAGCTCATGTTTGACCTAGCCTATTAAAAAAAATACCTTGTCTAAATATGAATTCCTCATGTTTCACTTTGTCTACTGAATATTTTCAGTTGTTGTCATTGTCAATGTTAAGATTATATCTCTATGAAAGCATAAAATGAAATTTTGTATTTCCTGATGTTCAGAAATTCAAAACCTCTCTTCATATCCAGTGAACTATTTAAACAGTATGTTAAAATTTAGAACGCAGTAATATGCGGTGTCTTGATGCCAAGGACAGTCTTCTGCATGTCAAATCTTTTAGACACAGTTTATTCATTATAAACTGAAAATTCTTCTCATTTGACTGTTCTCAGTAGTTCCATGAAAAACCAGAATCTTTTTCTTCCCAGGAGTTTTGTCTGGCACACATCACAGCTTCCAGAAAAAGGCAAGCAACTCCCTGTGCCCTAGTCCCAGATACACCCTTTCAAAATAAACATTTTATGCAGTAGGTATTCTGTGAACAAAAGAGTCATAGCATCGTAAGATGGATGGACCCTTTAACTGAAGTCATGTCAAAGCAATGCCTGTTAAAACTTAATGTGTTATTCACAATCTCCTTGAAAAAACACCTACCTAGTTTAGGCATCTCTAGCTATTTTATATGGGCTTTATACAGAAGCACTCAGCTTCTATAGCTAAGGTTGGATTTCAGAATTGACTTCATTTAAGCACCAAAAAATTCTGGGCAGCCAGTAGAGCTTTATGTGTTGGATGGCAATCTGTTTTAACCATGCCACACCATAAAATCTCAGTTCAGAACTTGGGTAGGACATAGGTACCCTTTGTGAGCTTTGACTTCTCTAAATTTCTTTCTTATTAATAAGATAAGAACATTTGTGAGTTCAGGATTCCTTATCAGCACTGCCACTTGTATTCCCCTGATTCTATTCTGTTACTTATAATTCAGGACATACTTTGGAAGTTCATATTTTTGTCTTTAGTGAACCTTATCATTAGGAATGTAGCTATTACAAGCTATATGATGGTTTTGTTCAGCTGTGTGATTTTGTTCCTTCATGCCCCAAGAGGAGAAAACTGTTTACTTCACAATTTTCTATAATTAAGTATCCTGGAAGTTTAAGGAGTAGGTCAGCAGTTCTCTAATTCATACCCCCTTAAGTTTCTGTTTTCCAAAGTATATGACTGGAGAAGGTCTTCCACACATGTTTTTTTATCCTGAGGCAAAAATGAGAAATAAGGATAAGCAAAGAGAATTAGCTACCTCTGCGACTTTTAGCCACTGAAAGTTTCCTGCTAGCCCAAATTTATTGGTCAGATATACAGAGGTACAGTTGGAGTTATGTTCTACAAAAGATACTGTGGATGTAACTATGATGTGAAAATTATATTGTTGCTGGGTGACCTTATTTCATTATGGATTTTCAGGTCTGAAATAAGTTATAAGAACAATTTTGCAAATCCACTTGTATAATTTATCAGAGCAAGTGTTTCTAGTGCAGACAAAGCTAGAGGATGAAGTATGTAATGAAACTGTTTTTTACAAATCCCAATCTAGATAGTTACTAAGCAGGTTAGGTTTTCGTTCTTTTGAGTAAGAATGAAAACATGAAAAAAATGCATGCTGCATAGCTGCAGAAAAAAAAAAATATTTTTTTTTTGCATTTTGTCTCTGAAACAAGGTCTCCTGTTTTTTCCTTATTATGAAGATCACTAGCATGTCTCTTCATCATACAGTTTGAAAAATCCATGAATTACTCTAGTCATTGCAGTTGATTAAACAGGTAGGGGTCCTTTTTGATTCTTCATTTATCACTTTTTCCTCCTTCCTGATAGTTCTGCACAGCTGGAGATTTTCATCCCCATTCCGGCCTCCTCATCTTAGTAAAGTTCTTTTGGCATGCTAATCAATCCCCTTTCTAACAGTTTCCTCTCCCCACCACAAGCCATTGTCTGCTTTTACATCTTATTTTGAAGAGACAAGGTTCTTAAAATTCTTAAATGTCTCTCTTAACTTTAGGTCTAGCCTATACATAATGTGGCAAGATAATGATTTAATGACAAATAAAATCCTAAGGTTAAGACATTTTTCATTTTTTTTCAACATTTTGCATGATTCTACTTTCCTTTTCTTTGTGCAAAACTGAGTTTAGTTTTTTCCATTTTACCAAAATAGTAATCAAAATGACAAAGTTTACTCAAATAATTAAACCAATTTTAATCAAATTTATCAAATACAGATATATTCCGCTTTACATCAGTTCATATTTTAGGCTTTTTCAAAATGTCATTTATTCAGAAACGAATGCTTTCCTGTAAAATGTTTTATGCATTATATCCAAAGCACTGAATACAATAGAACATACGTTTATTGTATGTTGGACACAGCTATCTATCAAGCTATATCTTCTGAATATAGCTAATAATATGAGACACTACTAATGTAGTCATCGACATATTATCAAGACTGTTACAGAGGAGTTCACAAAAATGAAAGAACTCTAATAATGTCTAAAAATGTTCATAATAAAATGTCATTTATGAAAAAAATAGTTTTTATCAAAATGTTTTATATGAGGAAATACAAGAAAACAATCATATGTTTTTGGAGGCAAGAATCAGTAGCTACAACGTACTATTAGTTACTAATTTGGCCTAATCTCATGTTTCTGAAAGATGGAAACCTTTCCAAACTCAGATAGCATAACTATTTAAGGGAACCCAAGTCTTCGCAAAAGCAAAAGCTTAACTGATCAAACATGAAGAACCATTTTACCCCTTTCTTTTGTCAACAGCTGGACAAAGGCCTTCCCCCACAAGTATCCTGTATCTTATAGTGATGGCAGGCTGACCTACAATACTCCATTGACTATCTGCAGGCCTATGAACTAACCCATGGAGTTAGCTAGTCACAGTGATGCAATTATTACAGCTTGGTTGAACCCACCATGCATCGTTCACCTAAAATAACTCCTTACCTTGATGTAAGCCTGAAGCACTGCACATATTCGAGGTTTGCTATGAAAGTCACTGGCATTTGGGGAGTATCAGAATGAAGATCTATTGGTACAAATATAATTAAAAAGCAAATTATGACTTTGTTTAGTTATCCTGTAAGATTTTGGAGCAAAATGTACACGTTAAAGGAATCTGTATTACAATGGGAGTAGAGGAGTCTTACTTTTATAGCCAGATCACAAACCACATCTATTCTTTGATTCTGTTTCTACACCAACCTAAGACATTTCAGAATAGCATGGGTTTACTTTACTGGCATATTTTTCTTCTTCAAAACCACATCTTCTGTGGGAGCCAAGTCCATTTCTAATCAAATTTGTAATTGGGCAAGAGTACACATTTGTGCCCATTACATTAATTTGTTTTGGGCCTGTAGGCACTGTTATACATACTGTGTGACTTACCTTGTTTAACAAATCATTCAGAGGCAAGAGGAGGCTACACTATTATGTACAATTTCTTTACAAATAACCTTGATATGCAGTCTAGGTCTTTGAAATGTTTCAATTCAGGGCAATCAAAACATTTAAAAGAAAAAGCCATTTCAAAAGTTTAGATTCTACAAGGAAGTTTTAGAACATTAAATTTTCACATAGATTTGACATGGAATGTCAATGTGAAAGGAATTAATTTTCTTTACATAGTGAGGAGTCTGGAAAGAAGTTTATAAATCTGTTGGAAACTTGCATGCCCTTTATATAATGATGATTTTCCTTTAGGATGATCTGGCTCAAAGGGCACAAGATACCACTTTGTGAATTACCATAAATCCAATCTCACATCTAACTACCTCTGAGATGGCAGTTTTTCTGCACTTAGCAAGTTATGTCTTCCTAACATAGACCCATACTATACCAAATAGCTGTGCATATAGAGGAAGGCAGGGAAGAAGGAATTGCTGTTGTTTGCCCCTTCACACGTGCTGATGAGCATAGGCCTTTAAAAGTCTGTAATTTATCCAAACTTTAATCCAGCTAGGTTTGACTAGATCAGTCAGGTCACAGATTTAGCATTTCTACTGAAGTTTTCTGGTCTAGAATGAGGATCACATGTTTTTCCTACAGCGTATTTTGGGATAGTGTGGAGCTTCTACAAACAGCAGTGAAGAGGTTAGCTTCAGGTTGATGGTAACCCACAGAGCTAGACTCTAGATGCAGCAGATGGAACCCTACTAGTAGACCTCAGTTCCTCCAGAGACTCCTATAGAGCTCAACAGAAATGCAGACATTTATTGACCCAGTTGATGAAACTTCCTCCTTCCTTTTCTCTCTCCATGTGTGGCTAGGCTGTATACTAGACCGTAAGCTGACCTTCAATTAATAGATCTCCAAAGAGTCCTTGTATGGATTAGTTTATGGATTATTTTACCTTGTATTAGCTTAAAATACTAAGTGCCCAATAGTTTCCCAATTTACAAGAATAAAAAACTTATTTTAATACACAATATAGTACTTCTTAATTTTCTAAAAAAATTTAAAGATAGTTATTTTTCTATATCTATGTCACCATAATAAATTATTATTATTTATCTTGCATTAATATACACCACACCTACCTTAACTGTACCAACCCATGAGAGTACAACAACAAGTAATTCTGATCTTTCACTACAATGTGTTTTGGGTTGGTTTGGTTTTGTGTTTGTTTTGGGGTTTTTTTGGGGGGTGTGTGTGTTTGGGGTTTTTTTCCCTCCCTCTACTTCAGGTCATCAAGATAAACAACAAGGATCTCAGACTTCCTTTTACCTTCAAACACTGTGCAAGCCACGTAACTTCCCTATATCATAGATGAAAATCAACAACCTAGAGTGCTTCTTCCAAGCTCCAGCATACATCTCAGCTGCTTGTGTTTCAGAGAAACCTCTTATACCCAGCTCAGCCTCTTCAAATACCAAAAATATATTATCACTGAAATATAAGAGAGAAAGAAGGATGGTCCTTCCGGGATTTTTATCTTGTTTGTATAAGTGCAGCTCTGGACTCTATACAGGAATTTAATTTTCACATGCTGCTCTGGTTCATACACTCCATACTAAAAGAGAGAGTGAAGAACATAGGACTTGATAATTGATAGCATCTTTGAGAATCCAAACCCCAAGTTATCAACACCTTTGAAGGAGGCATTACATTGCATTCACTGAAGTATACAAATCTAGACAAATTCTAAGAAATCAATGTCCCAGTTTTTCCAAAATACTGCATAGCATCCCAACCTTGTGTTTATCAGAACTCTATTAAAGAATTGCCTGTTTCTATTAACAGGGTATCTTTCAGAGATTCGGACTTGCAGAATAGGAACAGTTTTAGACACATGGTAGAAGGCCTCCTTTTAATCAAGGATAAGGAACATTCCCATTCTTCATCACTCTGTAAAGTGTTATGTTGCTGACCACATATCAGAGTTACAACGCTGGGGTGACTCAATCCTTTATTTTTGAAAGAAGATCACAACAATTACATTTTCAGCTAAAGTGCTTCTGGAAGAGGGAGGGAATCATGCACAAAAAGAAGCTTGTAAACCAGCAGTAAGTGAACGATATGGAGCTTTCTGATTTTTGACATCAATCTGCATCTCAGTAGTATGAAAATTAGCTCCACAGGTTTTGAATACACATTAGTTCTCAGACCAAAATGAAATCTATGGGGATAGGTAATATTTTGATGGACATGGCACAGACATTTTTACACAGTGTTATAGAACTTGTGGATATGAAATTTTCATCTTGATGTGTCCTCAGAAATTGTTCTGAAAATGGTACCTAGAATTAGAATGACAGAAGCAAATTATATCTTCCACATAGAACATGAAATGAATAGACTGCATTGATCAATATATACCAGGTCATGTTATGTGTGCTAGAAGTCTGCACTAATCACTAAAGATTTGAAACTGTGTTTGAATCTGATTATCCCTGATCCTAGGCCATGTACAGAGAATATAAAAAGACAGGCAGTTACAGAATACGCAATTAGTGCTTTTCTCTTAATAATAAACTTGGTACTTAAAATATAACTGTTCTCTCCATAACTTGTTCACTGTGTTTTTCCCAACCTGAAAAACATGTGTACATATTGATTAAAGTGCCCATTGATTTAATCAGTTATTATATTTTGGAGTGGGGTTTTTTAAGAGGTTGTAGCAAAATAAACTGAAATCTGTGAGGTTTGATTTATAATATTGTTTCATGTTTTATAGTGCTGCTACCCTTTTTTTCTTTTTCTTTTTTTTTTTTAATAGCAGATCTTTCCCTTCTTTTTCATTTCTCCATTTCTCTGGTCCTATTTAGATCTACTCACTTACAAACTGCTTTATCCAGCTGGAATTGAAGTTTTTTTTGTCCCTCATACACTGTCAATGTACTTGCAGGGAATCAAATACATTCTTGGGTTAAAGGTCTGAAGAATGCTAACAGTTAACAATTTACATACACTGAACTGGAAAGATTTATCTTTTGTTCCTTTAAGAGTATTAAATTATGAATTTCTTTGAAAGTATATGGATAATGAATAGGGAAGTATTAACCAATGTTAATTTAATGATTACAAACTGAAAAGAGTAAGAACATGGCAGTCTTATGAGAGTACCTTTGAGTTCTAGGCAGGAATAGGATATTTAATAAAAATCTTCATGAACTGACACAAAACAAGAAGATGACACTAAATATCCTAGTTCCTCAAGACACAGTCATCTTTCAGAAATAGAAACCAACATTTCTAAACTTATTTTTAAATTGAATTTAGGAAAATATTCACAAATTGGACGAATATGACAAAAGGTTAATTACAAACACAGTCTAACCTTTATCATTTACTTCTAGAGAGAGAAAACGGTCTTTTGCTTAATGTATTTAGGAGAGGAGTGCCCCCTAGTGATAGCTGGAAATCGCATTTATGTTTTTTAGCATCAGTCAAGATGTGTTTTGGAGATGCAAGCTAGCTATTACAATTTTTCTACTTGCACATCGTCCTAGCAATAATTTTTCCATTCCTTATTGTACTTTTAAATTAAAATATTTTAATTTAGTTTTTAATTATTTATTTCGATAAAAAAGATATTACTTGACAATGGGAGTGTTTCTGTTTGTCCTTTACACTGTAACTAGTTATACCTATAAAAATTCTTGATCCTGGATGCCTTGCTTGCAGATACTAGAAGTCATGCCTTTGCAGTTATCCTGAGCTTTTCTGGCACCCCAGTGTGATTGCACATGTGGTTTAGGATTGCTGTTCTTTGAGATGCTAATGCAAGAATGTCAGTAGGAGCCATGCACCCTTACAAATCTTATAGCGCCTAACATTTTAGTGTCAATAGAAGTTATTTGTGTGTATCTGTCTTTAGAATCATTTGTATTTCCCCTCAGCATGTCATTTCCCTGCTACAGCATTGCAGCAAGAAGGCAATTAGTGCTATGGCAATGCACTAAAATAATGTTAGAAACACAAGTTCCGTAGACTTCCTTGCAAATGCATGCTACCTTAGCAGACAACAGAGGCTGGAATTAAGTACTGTGACACGAGCAGCTTATCTTCTTCTTAGGGTGCTTGAAAAGCATTTGCAATTTTTCTGTGGATACCAGGGAAATTTGACAATTTTTCAAAGTGCAAGCCTGCCACAAATTAATAAATCTATGGACATGTGTGTAGTAAACCAGATTATTTGACAAGAGAAAGGCTGCTTCTTGTTAATGGGGAAAATATGTGGGCCATATAATCAGACAGTACTCCTGATGTTGTTGGCAATTTCATGTAGAATGTGTGAGCATTTTTTACTACTATTTCCTACAGATAATATTTTGTGCAAAAGATTTAAGCAAAACCAAATTAGTTGTTCATTATAAATCCACTTTCAGGAAAACAAAAGGAAAATTCATGTACAGGTCATAATTCTGACATAGCAAAAGAGACAAGATCAAAAGAAATACTTCCTGGAGAAAATAGCCCAAGCCGAGAAGTGATGAGAAGTGCAGCAGGATATAGTATGTCATTTTCAGGCAGCAAACACAAACGCTGCAAAAATGCCCACAAAACCCCCACATCTGTGGAAATGTTTACACTGAGCTGCCTAGGAAGTGTATTTCAAAGCAGCAAAGCCACCCACCCAAGCCAAGACAACCATCGTGTCACTATCTCTGCCACCTAGAAAACAACACTAAAGTTCAGGTATAGTAAAAGGTTAAGTAGAAGGCTCACACTTTTTTAAAATATGAAATTTAATTGTGGTTACTTTTTAAAAGCTTTGAATGTTAGTGTGATGGTTTTTGATAAAATGTTCTAACATAGGTCTAATAATACACTGCATCAGAGCCCTAATATAAAATGGGTTTTTGCAGATTGTTTGCTGTGTACTTGAGCCAACTACAGCAAACAATTACAATAATTACCCATTTTTGACTCTGCTTGAGCTGCACCACAATATATGGTGGATGCTTGGCACTGTAAGACATTCTTTTAAGTTTCCCTCAGCCAAGCACATCAAATGAAAGGCTTTTGTAACTTCTGTCTAGCAGTTGAAGGAGCAGCTTGCTTTCAGCTTTTTCTTGCCCTCTTTATATTTATTCTTTCCACTTAGCATTTCCAATTTTTTTAAAAACAGTGTCATATTTCAGAATTGGGGAACAGCAGACATATTTCATAAAACCAACATTGCTACCAGAGAAATCTCCCAGCGATTCACTAGTACTCCCAAAGATACTTTGTACACACAAACAGCATTAGGGAATGACATGTTGAAGCTATCCATCAACACAGTTCCGCTACCTTGGGATGTGTTATCTTTTGTCTTCTGCGTAGTTTAGAATCACCTTTCTGTAAGATTCAGTATCCCCATCTGCATAACTATCATCTCTGTTGTAAACCACTTGTGAGCTGACACATACCAGTATGGAGCTGCATGTTTCCTTTGCACTCTTCAAGAAGCTCTCATATTTTAGTGTTTCCAGGCTGAGTGCCTCAGATGAGGCAAGTTCACTACCTGGAATTTTTGCTTGTACAGTTATTTATATTGTATCTATATCATAATAGAGCCAAGCTGTTTCAGAATTTTAGGAGCATCAGTTCTCAGTGTGCAGAGCTAGCTGACAAGTGTCTGATAAATCCTGAAACAACTGTGTGTTTTCATTACCTTTAAGTTTCTCATTTTCAAGGTAACACGTAGTGTTTTAGTAGGTGAAATACTATAGAAACCATGCATTTTGTTTCTAAAACAGAGACAGGAACACTGTTAGCTGCACAGGATTTACCTTTGAGACAAGAGTGAGAGCAAAGAGCAGCCCTGGAGGACCATGGGACTGGGGGAAAGGCCTAGATGATATAGGATAAGATCATAACAAGAAAAGAAACTACAACTCTTTGGATTTGAGCACCCTGAAGGTATGGGAGGCACAGGAGTATCCATCCATATACTGACAGAATTTCTCTTGGGCAGAAGATTTTTAACAAGAAGAGAAATCAAATATAACATCTAGATCAGCACACGCTGTTACCTGTTCGCTGACAGAATTCCTCAGAGTAAAATGTGGCTGTAAAAAGAGAGTTTTTAGAACCTGGGGGACCCTTCCAAATTCCTGTTTGGTTTTCCCTGGCTGAAGGACGTAGTTTTTGACAGAGATAATGGCAGGCGTGTATGTACTCTGTTCTGGTGTACTGCATGTTTGTTTTTTTAAAAAATAACTATGGACTTTTTATCACAAGAAGCAGTTAATATAACATAGATTTTGCTTAAGTGTGAAATGGGAGTCTAAAGAACTTTCTATTCTTTCTCCTTGTATTAGCATTCTGTCCTTCAAGTTGCCAGAAGAGTAGAAGGATTTTAAAAGAGTATCTTAATGGCAGAAAGAGTCGTACCTGTTTCCTTACACCAGATAAAGTAATACCTCTTCTAACTATTCAGCAACCTTATTATCAGGGCACAATTTTCCCAAGCACAATTAGATGGTAGTACAGTGCAAGAAGAACCAATGTGTCTTTCCCCTCAGCCCCCACCTCATTCTTTGCCTTAAGAATAACTTGCTTCACAGAGTCTCTAACATTGTAATAAAACATTCAAAAAGTTTGAATGGTCCTCAAGATACAACTCTTCCTTCAAAGCATTCACAAAATGCACATTTACTACAAGTGTGCAATTTATTTTTGCTACATAAAGTATTCTAAACTTTGCCTTTGGAGACATACATAACATTTTCAAGAAGCTTCACTAAGTCGTTTATGAAATAGACTCTGATTCCATAAACACAACGCTATTTTTAGAGTATGTATTTTTAACCCTATATGTTTTTCTTTCTTGCCAGCAAAAAACACCAAACAACCCAAACCCAAGAGTTCCAAAGGTCAATGCTAAATTTAGCTTCTGCATATTCTGGATGCAGTATTAAGCACATAAATAACAAACTCAATCCCCTCCAGATCACAATACAGCTACTGGACACAGTCCCTAAAAGACTGAGCTTATATTGTAGAAAGGCACTTGTAATGCAATCAGATTGAGTGGACCTTGGTTTCTCCACTGAAGCACAGCAAATTGTTGGCCTCTTGTTGAACTTCTGTCCAGAGCTATTGGTCTCAAGCAACTTCTGGAGAGTAGAAAAAACAAATTAGCAGGACTAAACTGTTTTTTGTCACACAGAGAAGCTGTGCTATACATACTCCTCTCTGTTCCCCTAATCCCTTTAGTGTCCCACCTAATGCAGTCTTTGTTGATTGAACTTCATGAACATTCCTTGCAAATGAACATCAACAAAACTATGCTGGGCATAATCATTTGTGAGCAGTAAGACCTTATCTCAGTCAGCTTTCTTGAAGCAATTTAGGTGAGTTAAGGACTTTTGCAGCAATATTATTAAAGTGTGTTTGTACCAAAGTACCAGATCTTCAAAATTTTCCGTTAATCAAGACTCAGTGGTTTAGCTAATGCTTCCAAATTTGACCTAGCAAAACTGAAAAGCAGCAAATCTCCAGAAGTACTCATCTACTGCCAGAGCATTTACCCTTCTTTGCATTAGCTTTCCTTTAAGATCAATTTCAGCACCTAACGACTTGGCCTTCAGTAGTTTCTTGCCCCTGCCTGTAAAATAAGGTGTGCCACATCAAAATTGTAAAAAAGGGGGAAAAACATACCTTGCAAAATAATGTCCATGTCGAGAAAGACTACACTATTTTATTTTTAAGGATTACTCATAATTTCATCTTTCATTATTCTCTCCTCTGCTGTTGGCTTGATTACTTTTTCCTTCCTCTGAGAAACTCATTTTAAGATGAAGGAATTCCAGTTCTATCATCCAGTTCAGAACTGATCTTTCCTTTCATCGACAGTCCCTTTCATGTCATTGCTTGAGATAATGGAGTCATCTGTAAGGCAAGGACAATGTAAGTTGTAAGACAGCAGAACAGGGGAGACACAGAAGAAAAGTCTGAGAGTTGTCAGCAGAAATAAGACATCTGATTCTTTCTTTTTCTTACTGTAAATGGAAAAATTTACTTAGTTAAATGGTGACAGAGATTGAAGCAGAATTACAATCTACAATTACTATTATTTCAATTTAATGGCAATTTTCGTTATCTGTGTTTTTCTGTACTGTGTTTGGAAATGGCTTAAAGCTAGTATCACATAAGATAGAATTTTAAAAAGTCTAATTTATGGTTCAGAACTAGATATATGTTTTCTTGTTCACACACTGGTAAATACAACCTGTTTTATGATTAAGGAACATTTTATGAACACTCCTAGTTCAGTTATACTCTTCCGGGTTTTTTTTGTTGTTCCACTTCTAGTGGGATGTTTATGTGAGCAGTTACTTTTATAAGTACAACAGCTGGAAAACTAAGAGTTCATTTCCATGGTAACCATCTTTTCACTGGAAATATCAGTTCGTTCAAAAAGTCACATATATCCCTTTTCTGCTTCAGCAATTTTCCACATACATGTCATTAAGATGAAAGCATGTAATATTTTTTTATTCAAATTAATATAGGGTGATACTACAGTGGTATGAAATTAATATACAATTATATTTTCAAAGATAACTGGTAGGCAAGAGCAGCAGTAATTTAAGTCTAAATCCTATTACTAAGGCTATTTAATTTCTGACTGAATAAGGTGATTATTAGTACAGGATGCTTTCATGGCAATAGTATTTTTGTGATTAATATTTCTTCTAGAAAGACTAATTCATTACCATATTCAGCACTCAAAAAATAAATCAAATATTTTTTCAATTAGTAGACATATATTGATGTATTCATGCACAAACTGTCAGAATGGTATATTTTATTTGCTCTTTTCTCTTTTTTTTTTTTTTATTCTAGGTTTTAAAATTTAAGAATTTCTTATAAAATGCTTTTAAAGACTATATTAATCTCCAAATCTCACCCTGGTGAGAGGCTCCTGTTTTTAATAGAACATTCTATTATTTATTTTATGCCACATTGTGTTATTAGCCACAGCCTTTAACTTCCTTCTCTATTTTTTTGTTTGAAGTTTTACACAGGGAGGAGCCAGCAGTAGGCAACACAACGTCCATTCCTGGACAGGCAGATCAAGTGAAACTAAATCATGAGTTTCAGGTCTCTGTCCACTGTGTACACATCATCTCATCATCTCTCCTATTCGACTTTCCATTGTGACTTTGGTGGGCATCATTTGGAATCTGATTAACTGCCAGTTAAAGGATATTCATTCAGGGCAGTTTGATCAGCTGATTCTTAGGTTACATTCAATACATTTATTTTGTATGCTGCTACCTAAGTCTTGCAATTTTTCAGTAATCTTACAGTAGGTTAAAGTTGTCAAGCAGTCTCCTGCACTTAATATACATTGTCAATCCTATGATTTTTAAAAGTACACTTGTGAAAAGTAAAAGTTTTAATTTTCAATATGTCTTTTAGACTATTTTTTGGTAAAAATGATATAATGGTAACAAATTTAATTTTTTTCCTTTAAAAATTTGTAGAAAAAATATCAGTCTCTAAATGGCAGTCTTTTCCACTGACTGCAATTATCTCTGGCCATGACCTTGCATTCCTATAAAAAGTATTTTTGAAACTACCAGTGTCAGTTCCAAAGTGAAATGTTTATTTAGCATTAATTTCTCCTGTACTTTTCACAAGATACCTGTCTTCTGATATGCCATGTATACATAACAAAAGGGACTTCTAAAAGCTTGTGAAAGCCAAAATATGAATCTAGGATCCCATATCAACTCAGAAGAGTTTAGATTTTCCCCCAAATTGTGGGCAATATAGGTCAGATTTTAATTCATGCTGCTAGTTGAATGTTTCATTTTATTGTTATGCAGGTCGTAATGATATCCCACAGTCCAATTGCTACTAACATTGCTGTATGCCATATTTCTTTCTGCAGCTGAATGGCCATTAGCTCAACTCAAAATGGATTTTTCAGAGCAGAGCTTGTGTATGGCAAACAATGGATACTCTTATCTGATGCACAACTGGAAAACTCATTTTGAGACAATTCTTGGAATACCTGGTGAGTAGGTTATGGTCCCTGAAAGTCTGAAGGAGAAAGCATGTGAAATTTTTCACCAAGACAAACACTAAGTTTAGCTAAACAGAACAAACTAGCAGTTAGGTCAGTAAATCACTCTGAATTGGTCCATTCAAGACATGGAGGCAGGCTAGATCCGAAGCAATTGACTTTCCTTCCAGGAACTAGAAGGCAGCTAGGGAATAACTATGATTTGCAGAGTAAATAGGCCCATTTTTCTCTATTCATAATAGAATTTAAGCTAGCAATTTGATCCTAAAGGTTTTGTTTACTAAATAGTTGTGGAATGATGTTCTATGGAGGGATGTTTATCACAAGGTTTTGAAACAGAGTACTGAAAAGAGATACTAGGTAGCACTTTCCAATACAGACAGCCACCTGGCTCTGTGTACCATCTCTTTATAAGCTATGATAGTCTGACTTTACTTTCTTCTATTTTATGTCTAATTTTTCATTGTTTTAGTTTGTTTCTTACAACAGAGCAATAAGAAGATAATAGTACGTAGAGTGTTTAATATGATGTTATCTTTTATTTACTTCTTCTCTTTTTACTTTGTCTGGCTCTACTTGTGACTTCTTTTCATTTCCTTCAGTTAAAAAATAGGATACCGTCCCAAGCGTGTAAAAGGCAACATTTGATTCACAATTCTAATTTACATACACTACTGTAAATCTAAGCAGAAGTGACTGCAATTGAAACAGTGGACCTATGTGTGCTTTAGACTGATCTATTTGAAAGATAAATCACATCTGCTGTTCTCTCTCATTCTGGTCCTAGCTCTCCATTTTAAGTGCCTGAAATTAGCAAAGCCATCTCTTAGCCCATCAACTAATAGCATCTTACACACAGTACTGATGATGAAGGTCTTCAATCTTAATTTACCCATACCCAGTCATGTCCATGTTTTAAGACAGGAAAAATATCTTTTTCTTACAAATCTTCAATGGAAGGCTGCAGTGATGGGAAGAGGAAAGTTTACTTTCAGGATGCAAAAATATTTATATTTAATGTGGTGAAATACAACTTCTAAATGACTGTTCATAAGCTCAAGAATAGCCAATTCTGAACATTTAATTTGTTGTGTGCAACAAATAATTAATGGTAGTTTTTAAAATAAAAGGAGTTATATATTCCCATCCAAATATCAGGCAGGGAGTGGCGATGTTTATGTACATGCCCAGTGGTAAAGGCAGAAGTCTGGTGGAGCCATTTCAGAGAATAAATACTAAATAACTGCTGAAAAGACAAGCTGTTAAAGAAAAAAAAAAGAAGATGAACAGGAAGTCTATTCTGAAAATGTAAGTCTAAATCTTAATTCATGCCTCTCTCAGACAGTCTTCATGCTGTGGTAATGCTGAAATTAATTTTTACTCACCCACAACAGAAGTTTTAAAACAGCACAGTTTGAGCACAGAAATATGTTTTGCAGAGTAGTGCATGTTGTGTTAGAATTGTTTGAGGAGTTTCAGAGGTATTAAATCCAAACCAACACATCACCTGAAAGGTATCTTCCAAGTAGAAATCATTCACCTTGTATTTGAGTAATTTCATCTCCTGTATTTGCTTTAGGAAGATTGTTGTGGAGGAAGGAGATTGCAGGTGAGTGAGACATCACACAATTCCACTGGTTTTGGACTGTTTAGAGACAAATGAAATAAATCCATAAACCTGTGAGTTTTACATCAATTTCAGAGAATTTCTTAGAAATTACGCTATAGTTGTGGTAATGACTGGAAACTAAGAAAAATAGGTTTTTGAAACATTCAGATAGCCTTTCACCACCTTCTTCTACATCAAAAGAAAAATAGTTGAAGTAGAGTCACTGTTAGTAGTGTATAACAGTCGTTGGAAAGAAAGGTGAACCAAAGTTGCTAAGGTGAATTTCTAGTAATTCCACACTTACAGTTGAATTTTGAAACCCTGAATTTTTTCTATACTTATTCAAGCACCAATCAAGCTTTTTTCTATTTTTAATCATACGTGTAAATTAGGATCGAAATATAACACTGAGTTTGTTAACCATTTATTTCCCTTGAAACAGCTGTACTGGTAGATGGTGATCTTGTTACCTTGTGTCCTGAAGATGTACATCATTAGACTTATTCTCCAGAGAAAGACTCCTTGTCATTTAATGCAATCCATCTACTAAAGAAGCTGGGAAACACCGTATAACTCTTGTGAAGGTTATACAGTGGAAAGACCTACTGTTTCATGCAACACAATATCATGAGGTACTAAAGCAACTAAAAGGTAATAGGAAGAAGGAATATAAATGGATGGACAAGACATGAAGTTCTCCCTTATTTACTTCCTGCAGGCATTAGGAATGGGAAAAGATGGTTTTTCACTTTTTATTTTTGAGTTTGGAAGGTGTTGTTCCAAATTGGCTGCTCTTGCAACCTGTTGCTTTTTGTAATAGATGGGGAAATTTTAATGGACTTACTGATGATGTCCCAAATTCATTTAGTCTCCTAGTGATCCAGCTGAATGCATTTCCAAACTGTTGAGATAGATTAAAAATCAATTTTTGTATCTCTCTAATCTCTAGCAGTGTTTGATGAGTTCTTATTTGGTCTCCCAAACCAATGGAAAACAAGTAGGACAGCAACCTTTCTCCCATCTGGATAGAGAAGGAGAAATTTCAGGTCAAAATTACTTCATTTGTGGATTTCTTCTTTATTTCCTGTAGCATCTGGCTAGAACCAAATGCCACGTGTAAAAAGTATAGGGCACGGTGCAGGGAACAAATGATGCATTCAGAAATCACATACATACTCTACTCAACTTCTTTTCTCTCAGAAACAGTTATTACACCCTTGCTACCTACACCAAACCTGGTGGCAGATAAACACTGTCAACCAGAGTGTGGCAGCATCAGATGCATCACTTGTAGATATTTAATGACTCACCAACACTAGTAAAATAATGAATGAAAAAATAATAATCATGTTACTTATCAAACTTATAACAGAAGTTACTGGTACCTCAAATCCTGAATACAATTATGAAAAAAACATATCTCACAGAGCAATATGCATATCTCTTTGCAAAATGGGATCTTAAAGATAGAGCAAAGTGTTCTTAAGAACTCAAATAGTAATAAAATGACAAAAGCTTAATCTTTCTACCATCCTCCTAAGCACTTTTGCAGGACTGAAACAGGTTTGATTTTGCCTTCACTTAAAATTATATTCTAACTTAATAAATTCTGTAACATTGTGAAATGTATTGGTGATAAATCAGTTTGCCTACAGTGTACAGGGGACATTGTTCTCTAGGTATATGCTCCTTAAATCCAATAGCAAATCTGGCTCTATATAAATGTATAAAAAATTATTAAAATTATCTTAGTCCAGATATTTCTAACGCTAAGTCTGTAGCTGACTTGTTTTATGAATCAACTTACAAATACATCATGGGAATTTAGAGAGCAAAATTACAGAGCTGTCAGTCTTCTGATGATTAGTACTCTTATAGAGCTCTAAACTCTTCGATTGCATCTCCAGATGTCTTACTATATGAAATTTCAGAATAAATAGTTAGTCTCTTCAAAATTATTTTGTGGAATCTTTAGGGATGTATTATCATATCATCTTTAAGTCACTGAATACTGCTTGAGACTTTCTCTCTGAAGAAGGAAACTTACTCTGTTCTTAGAAAAGTGGCCTCGAAATATAAAACCGGGTGGGTTACTATAGTCATACTAACATTTGAATACACCAGTCAACAGAACTCTTTTCGTGTATAACTGCTTGCTTTTCATATCTGACAATAAAGAAATAATTATAAAAACATCCCATTCTGCATCTTCTGTGGTTTTATAGTGTTGAACAAAACCAAGAGCCTATAGCACAGCTTGGTAAGACTTAACCCACAAGTCTTATTTTTCCTTTACACGTTAAAAAGAGTTGAGCACAAAGAATCTCCTGCCATGATTGTTATATTGCACTGTTGATAAGTTTCCTTGCTGAGCAAATAAATCTCTGTCAGGCTTGATGAAAAGTACATAGTTATTATTCTGAACTGCATTTATCATCATCTTCATTTTAAACTTCCTGTTTTTCTTTGCCATGGCCTGTTTTCTTTAAAGCCTCCTGTTGCTACTCGTTTCCTCACTCTGCCACAGAACTCCATTTCTAGGCAGGGAACATCGCTGTTATAAAAAACCTCAAGGGACTGTTCAATCTCTAAGCTTCCCCTTTTGCAGGGCAAAATCCTGAAATCAGTACGTATAAATCAAAGTGGGCAGAGTCTTTTCTCAGTTCCAGGCCACATGTATTACCACTGACCAAATTCAAGGAGATCATTCCAAAGCAAAACAACGGATTAATTTTCTTTGTATTTCCAAAAGGAACACTATGACAAACAACTTATTGACTCTTCTCCTATATTTAATTTGGATCACACGATGAGAGTATTGCTTTGCAGAACATTGAGGAAAACCAAACCAAACCAAACAAAAAACCCCAAACCAAAAAAGCAGAGTGTAAACCCTCATCCTGACTGGATTCTTGCACAGGCTGGATACATCTGAGTAACTGATTTACAGTTACACATTTTTTCTGTACTACATGTAGTTTTTGTTTTTGGACGTATCTCAAGTGAATCAATCAATCACTGTCACTAAACAAGATGCCTCCAGTAAATGGGGATTCCACAAGGTATCAAGATACCACCAGAGGAAAATGAATCACAAAGATGTTCACTGAGAGGATCTGGCATGCAAGTTATGGATCACAGCTAAGGTGGTGTGCCTGACCCTAGCCTGGACACTAGCTAGGCTTTCTGTACAGTAACCAAGCACAGAACCTCTCTATACTTGCCTTCAGTCAGGCTCACATGTCTAAAGTCTGTCTCTAAAGGTCTAGCTTCATACAATTTATCAGTTTCGCCAAGCAATGTAATAAGAACACATCTTGGTTGGTATGAAAACGCCAACTAAAAATGGGAACATGAAAAAGTCTTGTGCTAATAACTTTTTCTTTGATGAGCTGATTTTTACTCGTTGATTGGTTTTGTTTGGTTTGTGATTTGCGATTTTTTTTGTTTGCTGTTAGAGCAATAGGCTGCTACTGTTAAAAAGTAATGTGATTGTTGTCATTGTAAATCAGAATTTAAAATTGTGGTGCATTTTGGTATACAAGATCTGACCCAAATTCAGACATCACTTACATGGCTATCTATATATAACAAATCTGATTTAACAAACTAGCTCAGAGTTACACCAATAACATAACTGAATCTCACCCTCCACAGCTGAAAGGTTCTTTTATATGCTGCATTATACTTGCTCCCAGCAGCATTGCCAGAAAAATCTTAAAATAGTTCCTAACTAAATAAAATTAAGTATATTATGCAACAGTTAACTATAATAACCTTTTTTTCCAAGTTCTCACATAGTGTTTTTATTGTTGAAGTTTCAGGTACATTTCCATCATCAGGAAACATCAAGACATTTTAAAAGCTTTCCATGTAATTGCCTTTCTATACCATTCTACCACCTAAACAGTGTAATTTTTTTTTTCCCTGATCTATTCTAAACCCCATGAAATAAAAAAAAAAATGCAAAACACGATTTCCTGTATGAATGATCACATTTCTTGTGATTAAATTTTGGGTAGTTACAACGTTATCTGTTTCTTTTGACAAGTACAATTATTGTTGGCATGTGCCCCCAAATTGTAACTCATTTTCTGAAGAAGCAGCTCATTGCCATCAGTGAAGTCTCTAGTAAAAGGAAAGCATAGAAGAAGTACTTTACAAATATTGACTTACTTTTAGTACCTGTCAGCAAAAATGCAAATGGCCACAAATCACAGCTGCAAAGGAAATACAATAAAACCCAGAAACAGACACTACATACACTGGTGATTTCCAGACTCCCATATGTGTGAACTGGTAACACTTAGACTAAACAAAACAAAGATGCTCCAAATCGACATTTCAATCCATAATTAACTTTATATCTGTATGCATTCTTTATCATTATAGGATACAATATTTTATGCTAATGTTAGTTTTATGAGGGAGCTCAAAACCAACATATGGTTCATAGCTGTCCTATTATGTTCCTTTCCTGGCCTATGGTATGTTTGTCTTAATATATTTGAACACAATAATGTATCTACACTCTCTTGTGTGGTCCAGGCTTTGGTTGTGGTCAAATAATGAGGACTAGCCCACATCCGCACTGTTCAAGTCACATTAACGGTGTCCATACTACATATTGTCTGGAGTACACAATAGCACCATAATTATTCTGTAGTGTTTGTTCCTTCAATACATACATGGCTGTGGCATGCAGTGTGCACTCTGCTCACATCCCTTCTACTTGGGACAACAAATACCTGTTTCATTTATGTGGCCACACCATATATGATTCAGCATTTTTAAAAATCACTCATAACCTAATGGTGCATCCTGATTTTTGATCTGAACTCTCCTGCTGCTGCTGCTTGTCAAGAAGCAAAAACTTCATGAGGATGACACTGAGCAGTTTGTTAGCAAGTGGATCCTGCCCTCTTGGAGAAATAGCATTCTTGGACCTTTAGAGGACCTCCGTATCAAATGTCTTGATGTCCTGAATGCTTAAAAATGAACTTGGTGTTCCAGCAATAAGATTTGTAATGAGAAATAAAATTTCTCTGAGGCTACTGTGGAAGCAAATTCTTTTTAAACACAGAATCAGAGTTTATTTACCACTATAGTATCCCTAAGGTCACTACAAAAGACAGTTTGTCTGCATATATGTAATATCCATTCACTGCTGCATTCCCTTCCTACAGAATAAACCATTTTTGAATGTTTATTATGATTACTACATATCATTAGTTACAGTATCTTGGTACAGTTTACACCTATTCCCCCACTCTCAGCTCCACATGTGTAGCCAGGAGAAATAGAAATGGCTCCTGAGATGAAACCCTGGCTGTGTTGAAGTCAGTGAAAGTTTAGCAATTTACTAGGTTCACGGTTTTTCCTTCCCTGTTGAGCCTCTCTGTTTGATACATTTTGAAGTTATGTAGCTGATCAGTCAAAGCAAGCTAGAGGAAGATGTATGCTGTGCAACAGTGTTCTCAAGTATATACAGTGGTAATTTCTATAGAAATCCTTGAATTAATTTATGATTCAAGTCTCAAGTTGGTTCATTGTTTTGTTTCTGTGGTTGTTTGGGGTTTTTTTTAAAGCCCACACTGACACAGAATGAAGTGTTTCATTGGCATGTTGTGCAGAAAATAAAAATTCAAAATATTATTTGATTCCTTTGCCTTCTGACTCTAGTTTTTTCCCCCCCCTGAACACAGAAGCCAACTTCATAGACATTGCTGACACAAAAATAATGAAGTTCCTTCTTCCCAGAAACGTTTTTTTTGTTACAGGACAGTAACAGATAGTTCAATTTTATATTTGTTTTATTCACTGCAGTTTCAGGCTTTTACTGTGGACACCGTTGCAGAAGCATAGCTGTTAAAAACAGACCTCAGAGATTTTATTTAGTGAGGTCTATAGATATAAGTCTTGATATGCAACTGTTACACGGTTGTCAAAGACTGACTTGCCTTTTTTTACTTCCATGAAGACATCTAGAAAACACTGATTATTTAAATATATATATTTTATAGAAAGAAAGAAGGAAAGAAAGAGAAGGAAAGAAAGAAAGAGAAGGAAAGAAAGAAAGAGAAGGAAAGAAAGAAAGAGAAGGAAAGAAAGAAAGAGAAGGAAAGAAAGAAAGAAAGAAATCACACAGACACTTATCTGCATATCCTACCCCCTCAAATATATCAAAGGTTGACTGAAGAACAAACATCGTATGGAACTAAAAATACCAGAATGGACTTTTTATCAAATGGATAGCAAAAAGCAGTGCAGGAAGAAGGTCAGTGGTAATGGAGTGATGGATAGTAAGAATTACAAGAAAGTTATCTAGGTGTTCATTTTGCCTGTTAGATGAATCATGCATGTTGCTGCCCATCTGTAAAACAGCAGGAAAGGTTTCATGAGACTAGTGAAAAATGCAGAGGTATTGTTTGGAAGAGGAACTGCACCTTTGAAAAACATGGAGATATTTCTAAGCACATCTACAAGAAGCCTTGCTCCTGTTCCGTGATAATTCAAAAGGATTTCTACCATTGGCTCTAAAAGGGAGTGGGACTGATCCCTTTGGTTTGCTGACAAGACAATGTGGAAAAAGGCTATCCATCGACTTCTGTGCCAAATGAGAAAGTAAAGCAGGTAAATTTGATACTTAGCTAGAGCACTGTCATTTAATGTAAACACCCTGGAGTGTATGTACTTTCACAAGAAACAAAGGTATTTCCTTTTAATGTAAGCAGCTTTGAAATAACGTAAAACACTCTAAGGAAATGTGATCAAAATTCAACACTGTAAAAGAAATCTAGCAAAGGGGAATGCAAAAGGAATAGGAGATAACTGAAATTCATCCAGGCTGAAGCTAAAAAAAATAGGACAGCAGAGACCAATTTTATGAAGTAAGAGTGAATAATCAAGAACAATAGAAACAATGAGAATATTTGAAAAATTGAATAGTCTGAAAAATGGAAAGGAGTTTGAGGTCCCTAGGTGAATCAGAATCAAACTGAAGAGTAAGAAAGGCACTATTCCATTGTTATAGGAGAGGAGGAAAGGGAGATGTGCATGCACAGCAATCTTACTATGTCAAGAACTTTGATTATAGTTTGTGTATCTAGTTCTCTAAAAGACAGCAAACTAACTGGATATGGATATCCCACCTTTCAAGCAGTGAGTCTGGGTTAAGTGTTCTTGCAAGTACTTTTTAAGATCTACAGGCTCAGACTCTGTCTTTGCTCTATACAGAATACATTTCTGTCCCTTGCTGTGTTTGTTTGTCAATATCAAAATATTTTCTCTAAAAATCCATGGTAGTCTCCCCACTTAGATCCAACCTGTGTTGGACCTCACACTACAGGGTGCCTGATTCATGTCACAACTTGCTGTTTGGTCTGTTTTATGTCTAAAAAAGATTACGCTATGAGATCCCATGAAGAAATATTTGTTCAGCTTAACCAGGAAAGCTTTTCCCTTGTTATTTTTCCCATTATTTTTAAAATATAAAAAATAAAGCAGTAATTCCTCCTTATATATCTCTATTCTCTTAGGTATAAAAACTTCTCCTAGGTCCCTGAAGCATAAGACTGGAGCTGTGTCAAATCATTGTGCTTACTTTCTCAAACTTGTTTACCCCTCTTTCTTTGGTACTCAATTCAAAATAAATGACAGATTTTATATCACTCCTGAATTTTGATGTAGTAACAAGCAGCAGAACATTTTGACAGTTCTATAGAAGTCCTCCACAGGTTTCTTTTAGTACTTCCTGGTTATTTAGTTAAGCAAAACACCTAAATATCAGCCATGTTTTTTAACTTCTTAACAGTCCCTCAGGAGCACAATCAACGTGTTGATTTGGTGGGTTTGCTTTTTAAAGTTGTTTTGTTTTCTTTTCCTGTCTACTGTTACATATTCTAGGCATAGTCTAAGAAGAGGAGAAGTTTGCAAGATTTGTGATTGTCTGAAGTTCCAGTTTAGTCTATGGTCTCAAGCACAGCCCAAAGAGTTTTGTTGTAATCAGAAATGAGATTTAATCCTATGTAGGAAGGTACATCATGCCAGTTTTCCGAAACAGGATTTATACTGCAATTTCTTAAGACCTTTCAATATCTAAGGACTCATGTTGTGAAGTTCACTCAAGATGAAGACAGAGATCTTGAACTTGCTTTGACATTCTCACCTAAGCCTGTGGAGTAGGAAGGGTAGGATGGGTCAAATACGTTTGCCAAAGCCTGTTTGCTGATGAGATATGCTTTAGCATTCTCCATCAGTTCATACTTCCTAAATGCCAAAGAATTTTATTACCAGATCTGAAGGTCCACTTGACAGAAACTTCAGTTCACAAACAGCAAGAAGTACAGATAAACGAGACCAGCTTTCTAAACGAGACCATGCTTTCTATCAAGTCTTCCCTATCACACAACCCAGAGAGCAAGTTCAGACAGAAAACAATGCTGAGAAAACTAAACTTCAGTTAGGCAATGGAGTATTTTTAAACTTCTTAGATGCAGCACAGAATAAGGTGTAAAACAAAAGTGTGATTAGTAAACAAGCTGGAAGCCTATGTGTTTTTCCTTTGTTTTTCCTAGCTAGGACTTTTAGATTTCTTCAAGGCAAACAATTTTTGTCAATATACATAAATAACTGGAACCACTAGTAGTTTTAGCTGCTTTCAGATGCTCTGCTAACATGATATATCTACTACTATAGCAGAAAAGTAAAAGCACACCTGGTGAACCTGTCATTGCCTAGCAGGAAAACAAAAGAAATCCCTGTACAAATAATATACCACTAATGCATCATTAAAAATACAACAATCCTTTTGACAAAGGAGAATTGCTGAAGAATGTAGGAAAAGCTGATCTTGCTGGAATTCAGCCCTGAATTTGTTGTTGAATTCTTTGCATTGAAATGTAGGAAACTTCCTTGGGTTACATCCCTGAGGCAAATGGAGAGGACACCATTCATCCCAGGTGCCCAAGATCTGCAGGGATTGGAGCTATGCATGACATTAACAATTCCATCCAGATTTAATACCCATTACCACTAAAAGAAATAATATATTAATTCACCATAGAACCCTATTACTTTCTGTACTATAAAAGTTAGCAATCGTCCTGTCTTGGTTAGATGACCAGCCAGCCCTAAAGATAAAACTACTAAAAATGCAAATAGGGAATTGGAGACTGAGATAAAGAAATGGCAGATTTATTAAGCAATTACTATATATTTTCTTCTTTTAAATGAAGGAGGATTGATGGACTGCTGCACACCATATTCCATGGTATAATACAGTTAGCAAAATTGTAGTGCATAGATAGCAGTGGAAATGCTCAGAAAAGGTTAGTCATATATTAAAATAGACAAAGTAACACATCTAGCGATACATTACTAAGAGACTGAAAGGAAATGAAGAAAGTTTTTTGCCACACTAATAAAAAGATTGAAAAATCTTAGAACATTACAAATATTCACAAAATAGCCATAGAAAAGACTTCAGGCACTTTACCCAGCCTGACATAAAAATATCATGACTACCTCTCAAATCACAGCCAGGAAAAAAAAAACAAAAACTTTTTTGAGAATAAGCCTCCTAGCACTGCCTGCAATAGCAGAATAGATGTGCATTTGCAATATACCTGATAGAAGAGTGCAAAAATCAGTGTGCTGATCTCCTGTGTTATCTCAGCATAGGCTAACTTACCCTGCTACTCAGACAGCTTTTGGTGTATCCACTGATCTGTTGCCTACAGCAAAAAAATTTCTGCCTTCTGAAAATCCTATGACTGCAGAGCAGATACATTCAAACCATAGTTTGGTTTAAAACAAAGGCAGGACAAGGAAAGCTCTGTAGCTAGATTTTCTTTTCCCTTGAACCTTTGGTATTGATTTCTCCATTCTATTACTATAACAGTGAAGTAAGCAGAGGTTTGAGGCATTTAATAGTACTAGATCATCTCATGTATGTTAAGATTATCTTTGTACAAGAAATAATGTCTCTTTCCCATAAAAGCCAGAAGATACATTTTTTAAAAAAAGTCCTTAGAAGGATAACATCATTTTTGCCATAACCAAACAGGTTCACTGTATTTATAAAATCGCTGAGAATTACTGAAGGAGGATGGACAGTTATGAACAAGTTCATTTCATATCAGCTTTCACATAGAGGATATATGACAAACATTTCATAGTGGGCGGGACTTCTGAAAAATATCTTTTATCTGAGACTCCGCATGGATTTAGGAGATAAAGGTCATAACTGGAGATCTTTTAAGATTTTATTGCTGCTGCAGACATGTGAAAATGTTGTATGCTTTGGCTTTTCAGTAGTAACTGATGATAGCGTACCCTGAAGATCACCTAACAAAAATTAAGACAAGAAACAAGCATAAAAAATGAGGCCAGCACTGGTACACACCTGTGGAATAAGAGCAGAGCTTAAGCTAACAAACGGCAGTGACTGGGTTACAAGCCAAGATACATGTCCTCACACGGAAGCACAGGAGATGTTCTCCTGATCTGAACTCCTCCAAACAGAATGGCAGATTCTCTGTAGGTGAAGCAAAGGGCTTTTGCAACAGAGTGTCACTTTTGCTGCCAGACAAGGAGTTGAAGGATGAGCTGACCTGAATTAGGAAGAAGGGAGATGCAACATATCCCATGAATCAGAATGATAGAATTCCCTTCCCCTCTGATACTAAACAATAACTGACTTGTGATTCAGTCCCAGTCTGATCCCTGCAATGCACTGGGGACATGCACTGTCCTCCCAGGGTTCAGTGACTTGTCAGAGGTCTGAACAGAGCTGCACCAGACTTACCAAAGATGCATTTATAGGATCAAATACATTTATTGGAAGAGAAAAAAACAACAAACCCCACAAAACCAAAATACTGCTTAGTGCTTGTTCTAGAATTATTTAAAAAGTAGAGTACTTTTAGTTAAAATGATAATCAAAGTAGGGAAATTTGTATTTTAAAATGCATCAGAATGGTCTAACATTTTGCATCCTTTTTAGAAACATTCTTGGATTTGTTTTAGCCTGTTCTGGAGTGAGGGGCAACAGGTGGGCAAGAGACAGGATCACAAAAAAAGCATAGAGAGAGAAGACAATGTGAGCAAGATGGCATTGCCACAGTAAGCAACAAAGTATTTAGGTTTTGGTAAGAAGAGGATTAGAATAAGGAATAAACCAGGCAAGTGGTATAAGAATTTCCTAGGAGAACATTCTCCTTTTTCAAATGAAGAACAGTGCACAAATGCATGAAAGTAAAATCTTCCAACACCTTACTCTGCACCAGTTTTTCCTACATGATATTAAATATACAGGTGGATCTGTTGTCTATCAGATCTTACATCATTTCAGGGGTTAGAATACATGCAGTGAATAAAGAAAATTACTTTCACAAAGACAGAAGCTACTCCTGTGCACAAGGGAGTTAAACGGCATCATGCAGAGCTCGATTCTGCTGCTGCAGCTGACACAGGTCACATCTGCATAGCACAATGTGGTACTGTACAGAAACTTCAGCTGGCTCACACCAAGGTCCACTAAGGCTAAAAAAAAGCAGTCCCTTATTAGCCAACGTAATAATGAACATGAGCATTGCACATTCTGCACATTGAATAAGCCAGGGGTTTGGTGAGCAGTATGTGACCATGTTAAAATTGTTGCATCTCAAATGCTCAAAATGGCAATGTTGAAATGATCCTGGCATTAACCACTTTTGAGTATTTGACTTTGCAATCCTAGTAATAATGTTAGATTCTTTAAGAAGGCTCCAAGATAGGCCTTGGCTAATGCAGAGAAGCCAGTCTGTTTCCGTATATATTTTTATGATGCTTTTTTTCCTCATCCTCTACTCTTGCATTTTCCCACAAGGTAGAGATTTCCCCTGAAGTCCAAAATATGTAAATAACCTAAATGCAATACTATCATCTTCCAGGCTAAGGAAGGAGGGTTTTTTTTTTTAAAAATAAATCATCACAGAGCCAATGCGGTAGCAGATCTACAGCTGACAGAAAAGAAAAATTAAGCTTATATCACAATAAAATATATGCACAGGAGATCTTATTTCAGGGTTTCTTCTTTTCTTGTATCCATCCAACCCCTATGTAAAAATAAGTAAATACATCTACTCCTGTTCATGATATCAGAATGCATCATTATTACTCTGCTCCCTGCCCCTACACCACTGCTACAGAATCCCCTTTCTAGTCAAAGCCATGAAGAAAGAGGATCTGATGTTGTGTCACATCCAGCTTCTGCACGGTCTAACCCTGAGGTGGTTTTACCACAACTGCTTGAAAAAGCAGTCATGTTAGTACAACCACCACTCATATATGCTTGGGAGCATGTTAAAAAGAGAAATAAATTTCTATTAACATTTCAAATCAATTTTTTACCACGCATCTGTCTAATAAATTCTTACTATCAACAGTTAGCAATGCAATTATACCATGACTATCAGATGAGTTTATGACTAACATCACTACCAGATGACACTGCTTTTACAATCAGTTTAATCACAAAAAGACTAATCTCATCACTCATCAGTATCAATTGTGCATGGTGTCATATCAGTTTGAAGGAATAATTACTTTCTGTACTGGAATTCCCCAGGTAGAGCATATTAGCACATATATACATAGCTGTCATTTAAACACAAGCCATGTAAAACCACAAACACATAGGAGCAGAACTAAAGTGTACAAGATCCAGGAACAATTGGGTAGCTTTATATATCCAGATCTTTTCATTACCCTCCTGGCAACCTGTCACAGAGAGCACACATTTTCTACCCATTATTTCATAGGAAGTTTACCAAAGAGGAAAACAGAACTGTTATTTTCATTTTTGCCAGGAGAAGTGCCTATATTATCTGCTAAACTTTATTTCAGGATATCAAATCTTTGTATATTTGTGCGCATGTTTTGCTTGAACACAGGCAAAGCTGCAAGTTAGGCTCCTAGACACAACTCCAGACACACAAGGAAGCAATCTTTTAATATTGCAGGTTGTTGATGGTCTTCCCAGTCCCCTATTGAAAGCTCAAACAAATGCCTTAACAAATACATAGATTTTCAACAAATTAACATACTACTTTGAATCCTTAAAATTAGCATTCAGATGCACTGTTAATTAACCTGTGTTTATCCCTGAACACTTTCTATCTTGCTGCAGTGTTGAAGAGATGAGTCATTGAAAAACACCTAAAAATCAAAGTCCAAGTCCTTTGCTGATATCAATTAATGAAGCAGTGTAATTGATGTAAATGAATGATTTTTCAGCCTTTTCTGATGAAGGATTAGGTTCCTTATTGTGAAATGATATCTAACGATAGGTTTCATTTACTACATTTCCCATTTTGGACCCTTTAGAAAGTATTCAGGGACACTTGAAGAGCCTATAGATGCCAAATTGTAGGCCCCTGTTGTAACACCCCCCCCTTTGTTCCTTTACCATTACAAGTCAGAGAATGCATCTGAATCTTGTATCCTGAGGTGTTCACTCCCAAAGGCAGCTCAGCTATCTGACAAAAAAATCTGTCGTACCTCCCATATAAAATGCTACTGTACTTAAAAAAAAAAATAAAGTACAAGGGTGTTATACATAGCCAGTGTTTGAGTGCATGAAAGGGGAGACATGGCTTATGAGGGATTCTCCAAGAGCACAGATATTCTTTGTAAGGAAGTGTGTGGGTTCCACAATCCAGCAGAAAGGGGGGGAACAAAAATTATATTAATGTACTTGCTGGAAAAATCAAAAGCTGCATTAGATATTTTTTTAAAAAAGAGCCTGTCATTGGTCCATCTGGGTAAAACTTTCAATTAATCCTTTCAAGGTGTAAATTCTAAATCTTATTTCCAGGGCACTTAGATCCCACAGAGGATTTCAGCAGTGCTCAACTTCTAGGTGAAGAGTCATTAGACACAGAATCCAGATGGAGGTATCTATCCATATTCACACAGGAGTATCCTGTTATTTAGGTGGCTGCTCTGACTACTAGAGTATGATATAAACATCATATACAGAGAAGGAAGGATGCCACAACAGTCAGCATTTTGAGGGACAACCCTAGAGCACAAGTGCCAGAAATGTCCTCTGAAGGACTTAAGCATCATTTGATCTAATTTCTATATCTTTGCAAAGCTTAGGTAGCAGTCAGCTGGTCAGATTGGGGCAGCTGCATGGGTACATCCAGCAAGAACCCGTGGAAGTGCTAGATCAGATAAGAAGTAGTTAGTGGTCAATTTAGGCAGTTTTAGGGGAAGATGACTGCTGAATGGGGTTTTTTGAAGAGAAGTATGGGCTTGAAGTCTGTTTAAATTCAATTTTAATGCTCAATGTTCTCCTGTATGACTTGATAAGACTTTTAGATGTCTGTGTATTATTGAAAGTCAATGAAAGTCATTGTCCTGGGTCACCAAAGTACCTTTTCCTTTATTATTCTTTCGATTATTGAGTATGATATAATTATTATGTCAAATACCACAGAGAGATTTTTACAGCAGAGAGACCCAAGACTTTCCCATCAGCATTATGTGAGTAACCATACAGTGTTACATGAGTTTTATAATCCTAGTAGAAAGAGGAGTTAAGTATTCTTCTGGACCCTTACAGCCATCTAAACTAAATGAGAATATTAAATTCAGTGATTAGTTTGTAATGTCTTACTTTTTCTCTGTGTACATAATTACTTTTTGAGAAGCAACAGAAGGGTTGGGGTTTTTTTAATTATTTTTTTACCACGCATCTTTTGTTCATTATTATTTGGCTGTACTTAGGAAAGAAGGATTTGTAAACCATAATCTTTCTTTGAAGTACATCCAAGTTAATTACACAAGCAACAATATAAAATGTTTTTCTTTTCCATTTTTTCTTTATAGAAACTTTCTTATTTGTATTCTGAGGACATAATCATATTCTGTTTTCTCCTACAGACTATCTTAAATGGTATGTAAATGTTGGTAATGCACACTTTGGAATGCAAACCAAGATGTGCACCTAGCATGGAGTGATTCCTGTTCTGTGCAATCTCCTCCCCTGGTCAGAGATGTCACTGAAGTGCTATAGCCCTGGTATTGCTAACCACAGGAGTGCAGACCATTAAACTTGGAGTCCCTACATTTCAAATTTTTTGTTTGTTTTTTCTTCCTTGTTCCAATTTGCTGTTGGAAAAGAACTGCAGCTTTGACTTGTTAGCTCTAAAGTAGAGTGAAAAAGTAAAACACACATTGTGATAAGTATCAAACATTTTCTAGTTTTGTGGTCAATGTTACAGCTTTTGGAACAAAAGAGTTTTTGGGCCCTCTTGCAGAAACTGAATCTACAACAGAAGGCAAACTTTCCTCTGCAGTCATTGACAGACTTAGAGTGTCATCAAACAAGAGGTTCAGCTGCAGAATCAGGGAAGCCAGGGATCCAGTACAGTCAGCTTTTTTAACATGGTGCAGAAACAGAGTGAGGTTTGCTCAGGAAAACCTAGTACATAAGACAGTGTGCTCGAGCAGGGATAATAGGAAAGGGAAAAAGACAAACTAGCCAGGTGACTAGCCCAATTCAAATCTCTCAGTTTGTCTCTCTGAACCCAGCAAGTGCATGTATAGTTTATGACTTATTTTCCATTCTGCATAGAAAATAGATATGCCACTTTTCAACTACAAGTACTTCATCGACTGTAAGCTCAACAGCCTCAGAGTACAGCAACTTCTGGGTGCTGCTACCACTCTAATATACAGGAGGACACCCCTTTGAAAACAGCTTCCTTGGAGATACTTCTCCCCACAAGCAGCCTTGTACCAAACAAATGAGCTGTACATAGGCTCACCAGGCACATGAGCCCAAGGCATGTGCTACCTTGTTCTCAGGTCCTGAAACCAGACCTGACATCAAAGCCTCCTACACCAGCATTTGGGTAAGCTGAGTGGTCTGACAGACTCACACATCTCCTTTCTAACAGCACTGTATTCAGCTCGGCAAGGTACAACAAAAGGCTTAGCCTAACAGCAGCAAAAATAAATGGATGAGTCGTGTCCTCAGATTTGCAGTGTGATCAGTGCTGCCTTAGTCATTAACACATATGTTCTTCGCTAATTTTGTTGCAGCTTGTACTGAGTATCTCCCTTGGCCACTATTACCAATCAAAATAAGAAGTAATCACAAATTAATACACTTTCAGGTAGAGGCAATCATGTACAATGTATTTCTGCAGCACCAAACAGGAGACAATACAACAGCTGACATTTACAAAGCACTGCAGAGATATATGTCTATCCAGGAGATCCAGATGGCTTGGATGTACAGAAAGATTTGGCAGAACCTTCACATATTTCAGGGGATCCCAGTGCTGGCCTGCAGAAAAGAAGCTATTGCTATACCACTGCAAAAGCAGGTAGTGTAGACAGCCATCTCTGCCAGCTTTCTGTGAGCTCTGCTTGCTACACAGCCATGGCTTCCCTACCAGTGCAGAGGCAGCTTGATAGCATAGTAGACAAGTCAAGCTGAGAGATGAAGAGCATTATGTCCTCCACTAATGCACTATGCCCTCCATTATTAAGTATATCCTAAGGATTAATGCCCTCAATTTAGAGACTTTACAGATGCTCCAGCACCTACCACAGCTGCTAAGTGATCGCAGAAATGTCTGGGCAGCTCCTCCACCCCACACATGCTACATGTCAAGAGGGGAAAGCTTCCATTATTTCAGCTTGTATCACTTCTTTGAGCAAAGTCCACTCTAGCTTGGAAATAAAGAAGCAATTTCACTTTCAAATTGCAGGACAATTTTATGCATGCCTACCACTGAGTATAAATTATCTTAAAAAGTCCTGGAGGTCATTAGGTTTATTCTGTTTATAAATGCTTATTTTTTTCCTGTATCACCCATTTTTAAGCTTTTGTTTTATGTATTCTCTTGAATAGATTTTTGCTTGCATCTGATTTTGAATTTTTGCCACTATTGTCCCTGCTACATAATCTATATTCTCTGATAATTTAAAGAGCCTGAAACCAGAAAACAAAGCACTTTGAAACAGAGCAGGTTACTTTTTAATACTGTTTACCATAGTTTAAGTTCAAAGACTGACATGTCCAGTTAAGCAGCTAGTTATGTTGATCAGTGCCTTTGTCCATTTAAATACACATGTCCAGACTGAGGTCCTTTTCTATGCTCTTTTATTTAGGTACACAATTGCCGATTTATTTTTTGTAAACCTTCATAACCATGAATTGCATGTGGTATTTCTTTTCACTTTCTTATTTTCTTAAGTACCTCTATTAATATTTCTACTTTCCCAGGTATCAGGTATTGAGATAATTTTAATGCAGAGAATAATTGAGTGCTGAGTTAAGGGCACAATAGCCCAGGCAAATATGCAGTTCCAGATATCTTTTAAAATTTATATTTCTAAGTAACATGCATTATGTTTATAAATTACTGGTCTGATAAAAATTACTCTGCTGGTATACATTTACCTTGAGGCTTTCAGTCATTTCTATCAGGCTCTTAGGAAGAAATGGATGACTAAGGCATGACGAATTCCAAAACGCCTAGATGTATATAAATCAAGGAGAAAACAAAACTACCACTGTTGCATCTTAATTTTCTAAAAAGACAGCAAATTATAGCAAGTCACTTTCATTCTGATGAGATTTCCATGGCCTGTAATTATATGGAAGGCTTAATTTGTTTTTTCTGAAAGTGCTTTCTATCTGACTCTTAGACACTTCTCATTTCAAGAAGTGATATTTGTTGGATACGAACTTCAAAACAGAAGTCTATTTTATTCATTTTTCAAATTAATAAAAATCAGATTTATAAAAATCTGATAACCAACATTATTCCTAAATACTTAGATCTCCTGAAGTGAGATACCTTACATATAAGGGATAGCACTTATATTTATCTGAACACACTTCACTTACTACATTTACTGCAGCATAACTGTTAACAGAGGGCATCCATTCTGTGTCATCCCTATGTTTTACAAATAAATATTAAATTCTACATCACTCAAGCCAAAATATATTGACAATCCACACCATAGCTAATCTCCACTAAATTTCTAAGCAGTTTTATGGATTTCTAATAATTTAGATAAAAGAAAACCACGTATAGTAATAAACTCAAATATTGAGCTAGCAATATTAAATTACATCATAAGTCAGTTAGTTATGAAGTATTTCCTACTATGAATTGCCAAATGACAAACTTAAGGATTTTTTTTAACCTGATAAAACTGCATATTTTGTGGAGAAAGTGTTTCATGGTAGTTGACAGGTTCTGTTGATGTGTAAAAAATACCAGGTCAAACCTTTGCTTGACACAGTAATCCTCAGAGCAAAAATCTGTATCTTTAAATTCCTATGAGAAACATACATACATATACTAAAAGGAAGCCACATATACATGTTGGATCCTAACCCTACAGAACACCATCTGTCTGCACTAGATGATAATATGCAACCGGGCGATGAATGAGAAACAAAGCTAGTCATTCATTTAAAAAGAAATAGTTCAACACAGCCTTCTCTCATGACACATTAAATATGATAGGCAGAAGTGGCAGGGTGCTAATTACTCTAGTGATGTGATCCATTTTCTAAATAGAGAGAACATCAATAATTCATCAGAAGTGGTTGCTAAAAAATTTAATGTCTGACAATCCAAGCCTGGCAAGTAGGAAGATAATCTTTTGTGTATAGTGTTTGGCATTCAGAGGCTTTCTTTTCATTATAAAATATAGATGCATTGTTCCTACTTGAGGCAGTTTAGATTATGAAAGATGGCAGATGTAGAATGTGTCTAGTTTTGATTGTTTCAGGTAGGAAGGCAGAACCCAGCAGACAGAAATGCAGATGTCACATGTTTAATGAAAATTAGTTTTACAAATGTGTTTAATAAAGTCTGAATGATTTCTGCTAATAGTTGCAGCCCAATTACATGGAATTGAGCATAGATACATAAACATAAAAATATGGAGTAATCAGGTGGTTCTGCTGGCTGAATATTGCACTTCCAGTTAAGAAAAATCCCCTGCTTATTCAGAAGAGCTTAATTTGGTTGTTAATGTTGGCATCAACATTTCATGAAGAGAGCAATAATGACTACAAAGGGTATTGCAGAAATGGATTGGTAAAGTGCTATTTTTGCTTATCCTTGTGAATTTCTAGCTTTTGTATTTCTGCAGCAATGTAGACAAAAATAATAAATGATAAAAGACTTTCTATTTAGCCTTGGCAGAGTGTAATTTTCAATTATGTATTGTTTGAATAGGAAAGTCTAAAAGGGTGTTGCTGTGTCTCCCAAAAAGTTAGAACATAAGTATCTGCCTAAACTACAGCTCCAAAGAAAAGCACTATGGCTCAGCTATTCAAAGGTATTTAGGCACTTAATTCCCATTCTGGTGAGTATATTCTCTCGAAACTGGTGACAATTAGGTGTTCAAATAAGAATTAGGTTCTCAAATGGTTTTGTGGATATGGGACTATGTCCTAGACTGAAACAGGTTAAAAGCTTCAATTATAATATAAGTGGATCATAATCTAACAGTCCAACAACAAGAAAATGGGTTTAGCAAAGCTCTCTCTCTCCTTAACTGCTCAAACAAAATTTTTATGAAGGTCTTATAAAACAATCTCACCATACACAATCCACTCAAACCTTCAAATCCTTGAATCATCAATATTTCAGTCCTCACGATTTTTCTCACCAGAGACCAATAGAGAGAGCTTTATGTTGTTTAGTAAGTCCCAATTGTAATCCTTCATTAAAATTTAGATAGATCCCTAAAGAAGATACTCCACACAATCTTGCTTCTGAGAACTGATAATTGAATTTTACCAGTTATATGAGTAAGGTAGATGCTGAGACTATGGTTGAACTATTTGCCACATAATGTGATGCACATGGCATTTTTGTTTTCTTTCTAAAATTTTGGTGACATTAGCTGCAGCTCGTATTTCCTGCTAGCTCAAAGTAATAAATTTCATTTTAGCATCAGATTAACTCCTCTCACAAGCACAAGCATCCCATAAGCAAAGAGTAGCATTAACCCAGGACTAACTAGTATCTACACATACCAGTGATCTTAAATGATTCTATCTTAGGCTCTTGAAAGGGGACTTATTTTCTCTTATTTACCTACCCAGACCACTTCCAGGGTAGCTCAAGCTGAATTCAAGACATCATACAAGTAGTCACTTCTCAAAACCTGCGAAAAAAGGGAAATTATTTGTTATTCTGAGAATAGGTCCATGCAAATCCAGAAATATTTTCTCAAAATTTATCTCAGAATAGCTTATGTGAGAAGATGGCTGATTTTGTAACATGTATTCACTGTAGAACCAAGATCTAAATGTGCTGTAAACATATCAGAAAAATTGTATCCATGAACTCCGCTGGAAGAACAGCTCTCAAGAAACCCTGAATTGGCATAAAATCATTCCAGGAAAACTGTAGAAAAGAACATTTCAAACTCAGCTTATGAGATATGAAAAATCCCACAATAAGGCCTACAAAAAACCCCACTAAAATTGATCTACCTAAATTATTCTAAACAAACTATTCTCGAAATCTTACAGCATTACTGAAATATTAAAATAAATTATTCCACACCATTTGTACAGAGACACGATACTTTGCATGAACTCCCACCAAAAATGCCCAGCCTCTATAATTAAAGGCTGACTTTAACACTTTATCTTCTGTCTGGATTATTTGAAGTTTATTAAATATTGTAGTTAACAGTTAATCAACTTTTATAATTACTTTTATCTGAAAAAAAAGAATATTTTTTTTTCCAGTCACTAAATCAATGTCTGGGAAAAATAAAGATACATTTTCTTGCCTTTAGATGTATTTTTATTCTTGAGAATTATAGGTGTCCTCCCCACATACTATTTTGTTGACAATCCAGTCCCTAAATATTAGAGGTTACTTTGTGAAGGCCAAATATTTATGCCAATAGAAAAAACAAAACAAAACTACAAAAAATCCCAATAACACACAGAAACTCTAGAGATTATTGAATCTCTTCACTAGGGAATCAGTCTCATCTGAATGGGAAATAAAGAGGCGGAAAAAAATTAACAAGAAACCAAGATATCCATTGAGCCATGTCTTGTGACTTTATCACTTCCTGACACCTAAACAAGACGATGAAAGACGAGGTTGCCCAAAAAGCCTGGTAGTTCAGCATGTGCTATCTTTTGAGACTTTAATTATGGCTCATCATGTTTTCAAGGCAAAATTAATCAATGTCCTCACCTAGTGTTGGAAGAAATGCATTTCTAGAGGTACAAACTTTTTCACTGAACAATCATGAGTTCTGACTGCAGCTTGTTTGAGCATTCAATTTCTAAGAAGTAGTGCAGTATTTCAGAAGTCAAAGATGAACCACAATTAGAAGTGTAATTTAGTAGCAAAGTAGAATTAAATTTCACAATAAAATGGATGGTTCCATTATGACAGAGTCCATTATGACTGCATTTTATGTGGATATATTATTTGGAATTATATTGATATGTCTGCATATTATTACCTATGTCTCAATATAACTGGATTTTGGTAGAAAATGTAACATACTTAAAATGAAATATAGACCCAAACCTTAGTAGTCCACTGTCCTGAATATTAGGAATCCCAAACTCTATTCTGTACAGTATTTTATAGAAGACTTGTGTAATCCCAGAATCACAGAATCCTAGGGGTTGGAAGGGACCTCGAAAGCTCACCCAGTCCAACCCCCCTGCCAGAGCAGGGGCACCTAGAGTACATCATACAGGAACGCATCCAGGTGGGGTTTGAATGTCTCCAGCCAAGGAGACTCCACAACCTCTCTGGGCAGCCTGGTCCAGTGCTCCGTCACTCTCACAGGAAAGAAATTTTTCCTGATATTCACATGGAACCTCCTGTGCTCCAGTTTGCAACCATTGCCCCTTGTCCTATCATTAGTCATTACTGAAAAAAGCTTTGCTCCATCGTCCTGACACTCACCCATGGATGAGGTCACCCCTCAGTCTCCTTTTCTCCAAGCTAAAGAGCCCCAGCTCCCTCAGCCTTTCCTCATAAGGGAGATGTTCCACTCCCTTAATCATCTTAGTGGCTCTGCGCTGGACTCTCTCAAGCAGTTCCATGTCCTTCTTGAACTGTGGGGCCCAGAACTGGACACAATACTCCAGATGTGGCCTCGCCAAGGCAGAATAGAGGGGGAGGAGAACCTCTCTCGACCTACTGACCACCCCCCTTCTAATGCACCCCAGGATGCCATTGGCCTTCTTGGCCACAAGGGCACATTGCTGGCTCGTGGTCATCCTCCTGTCCACCAGGACCCCCAGGTCCCTTTCTCCTACACTGCTCTCCAGCAGGTCAGCCCCCAGCCTGTACTGGTGCATGGGGTTGTTCTTCCCCAGATGCAAAACTCTGCACTTGCCCTTGTTGAATTTCATTAAGTTTCTCCCTGCCCAACTCTCCAGCCTATCAAGGTCTCACTGAATGGCAGCACAACCTTCTGGTGTGTCAGCCACTCCTCCCAGCTTAGTGTCATCAGCAAACTTGCTGAGGATACATTCTGTACCCTCATCCAGGTCGTAATCTTGGCTTCCCATTCCGAATTAACCTAGAAATTTTTTCAGAAGACATTTGCTAGTTTGCATCAGCCCAAATCACCATCACTTAGTATACTTCCAGCTGCTGCCCTGAGGCTACTCTTGCACAGATTCCTTTTGTCTATACTTCAGTCATTACTTTGCACTGCTTGCCAAACTTAGTAAATTTTTCTTTAATATTTAATAAAGCTTTCTTTAATATTGTTCTTTTCTCAATTTGCAGGTGAAACACTGTGTATGCCTGTTCAAAACCTTGTATTTGAAAACTTGATATTTTTTGAGGTATTCCTTTGTGGTGTTGTTACCTACTGAATATGACTATAAAATGTAACAAGCTAACATCGAAGAAGTTCCTAATGCCCAATTTCCAACTATCATATCATTTGAAGACTTACCTAAAGCATTTTTCTATTATTTTTCCTGGCAGTAGTTAAAAATATTTACTGTGTAAATATCTACCTTTTATTCCTCAGCAGGTGGTTAAAGCTTCCCTTTCGTGATAACTCTAAAGGTCATCTTTGTCAAGCAGCATTAAAAGAAATCATCTTTCACAGCTGTTTGTTTCCCCAGCAGACTACAGTGAAGCCATCAGAATGTTACAATGATTTTGTTACTTTTGGGGAATGTTTATTATTTAGCTGACATCATTAAGATTTCAAAGCAGTGGATTGGAGTGGCAAGCTTAAACAGGGCTCTCCCCTTGCCCACATTTATGGCCAAATAATTGTGAAAAGAGGGGGCAAAAAAAGTGAAGAGAGGATAGGTTGCCCTTAGAAACAGTAACTTTAGGCACCCTAACAGCTGCAAAATTTGATTTAAAAAAAGGCACAGATTACAGTGATTTTTTTCCTAGGAGCTTTTCCCAGCATAAATCTAGGTAATTATAAGAAATGGCACAGAGGCAGTGATTTGAACAGCATATTAATTTGAACAGCAGCACTGAGATTTGGGGGATGCCTAAACCCTTTTGTTTTTTCATTTTTTCCTTTTAAAAAAAGTGTTCTGCATTGTGTACTATTACACTCCCATTAAACTCCTTGCATTGGTGTTTCTCTGGTATCAAATAACTTATTCAATATGACCAAACTTTTTACTTTGTCTACCTAAGTTGTGTAGGAACAGGTTAAGGACTTCAGAGTAATTTTGTTGGTTTGAAACTGAGACCATATTCTGGAGATTCGCAGAATTCACAGAATTGTCCTGCTGGCCATACTATTCTTGATGCAAGTTAAGATACCATTGGCCTTCTTGGCCACCTGGGCACACTGCTGGCTCAGATCTAGCTGGCTGTCAAGCAGCACGCCCAGGTCCCTTTCTACTGAGCAGCTTTCCAGCCACTCTTCCCTAAGCCTGTAGCAATGCATAGGGTTACTGCAGCCTGAGTGAAGAACCCAGAATTATTCCTTATTAGATCTCATAAAGTGGTCCTCAGCCCACTGATTGAGGCTTTCAAGGTCTCTCTGTAGAGCCTTTCTACTCTCAAGCAGATAAACACTCCCACCCAACTTAGTGTTGTCTGTAAATTTACTGAAGGTGCACTCAATCCCCTGATCTAGATCATCAATAAAGATATTAAACAGGGTTGGCCCTAAAACTGAGCCCTGAGGAACACCACTAGTGACTAGCTGCCAACTGGATTTAGCTCCTTTTACATCTCTCTGGGCCTGGTCATCCAACTAGTTTTTGACCCATTGAAGAGTATACCTCTCCAAGCCACAAGCAGCCATTTTTTTAGAAAAATGCTATGAGGCACAGTTTCAAATGCCTTTCTAAAATCTAGATAGATAACATCTACAGGTTTTCCCTCATCTACTAAACAGGACCTTTCTTTCATAAACCCATGTTGTCTGGACCAGATCTCCTGGTTGCCCTGCACGTGCCTTGTGATGGCACATGTTCAACCTGCTTTATCTGTCCTTTTATCAATACCCACAACTGCTCAAAGAGGCTGTGAGCTGAGAGAACAAGGTGGCTCAGAACTGCTCTTCCATCATTGCCACATTTCCAGAAGGGACTCTACAGCCCTGCGCATGAACTCCATTTAGGATGCTTTTAGTTGTTGTTTGGGTTTTTTCTGTTTTTAACTCAAAACTGAATTTAATTTCCTACATCCTACAAATTTTTAGTGGCCAGTGAGAGATGCTAGAAAATGGAGCATACCCAAAACCTTTCCCAGCCTCAGGCACTGAGGTAGAAGCTGTAGATATGTAGGCACCCAGGATGTAGATAATGCCACTCTGTGATATCAAGCTTGTCAGCACACATCTTTTGATGAAGGCATCTAACAGTATTCTTTATTAAGAAAAAAAACAGCAAACAAGACAAAATATAAATCAAACAGCTCTATTCACTTACCTCTCTGTTTTGTGTTCAGTGGTTAAAGAATTCACACAGAAACAGTGAGAAATCTGAATTCAACAAGAAGGACTGAAACTTGCTGCTACAGTCCTTAGCCCAAACCATCAGCTATTGAAGCATAGAGGCACTGAAGGTATGATATGACACAGAAAAGAGCTTACATTTAAATTAGTCATACTTATTAATGAATTAGCACTTAGCTAAAAATTTCCAACCCAGATCAAATTAACTCTCAAGCTGGGTGTAGCCACCCAGACTCCCTTTGTTGTGAAAGGTACACAAACAGCACCTGCCCCTACAGGAGTCACTCTCACAAGTTCTCTCTCAGCTTAAACATCTCCATTAGATATCTAAAGTTTGTAGGGATGAAACTAAGCTACAGGATCAGTAAGCACAGAGCAAAACTAAGTGTTCTTGTGTTGGCTGAGCCACACCACCACTTCTCTTATATTGCCCAGAAACTGTGCCTACATAGCAGGATGAGTTACATCCCTTCTTGAGGAATTTGAGGGAGTAAGTGGATTTCCATGTGAGAAAATTCATTTATTCAGCCATCTAGTGAAAACTAGGGAATGACCTAATATATATGCGTATGACATGAATCCTTTGTTGACTTATTTTTGTAATGCACCTGCCAGTCATGTAAAGTATATTATAAAAATCAGACATCTCAAAAACAAATATTCGTTCTTCGTGTGAACAGAAAAGGAGACCACCACAATCTATATCTGCCGCAGAGTGAAACCTATAAAACCTCCTTGCCTGAATTTGAGGATAGAATCCATGCACAGGTCATTGACAAAGAAATTAAAGTATTCTGCATATTCATAGGAGAAGTGTGGTGTTTGAAAGCTTGAGGGTTTTTTTGATCCTGCTCAGTATATACTGTTAAAATCTTGGAGCTGCTAATCAGCAAATTCTATTGCAGAGTCAGGAGATGGTCCCTCTTAGACTGTGAGAAAACAGAAGAGGCTGAATGTTAATTTTTCCATTTCAGATGGGTAACCAGTGGTCAGCTCGATAGGTAGAAAATAAAGCTTCTTTTACAGATTATAATCATGTGCTCTACTTCTAAAAAGTCATTCAATTTTTCACACCATTTGTTGAGCACCCTGATACACACTCTCTCTCAGTTCAGCAGTCACAAGAGAAGCACATTATTCTGAAGGGCCCTAGCTAATGCTACTTTCCACCTGTAAAGTCTGAGTGCCCTTCCATGCTGCAATCATCTCTGCTGCAGGCTTATGCAGAGATGCTCTGAAGTCAGTCAGGTTTCATGCAGGTCTCCCAACAGGCAATAATACTTAACATGTGAACACATTTGTAGGCACATTTGAGGTAACAGTCTGTGGCAGTGGTGTGGCTGAAGCCTCACACATGTTTAACGTTAATACCTCTGATTATAACAGAGGCTTCAACTTCTCCTTCCACCTTCTAGGCTTTTGACAGCTTCACCTCAATTTGGAGACCATTCATGGCTCCTATCATCTGTTGAGAGAAAGGCTGTGAAGGAAGCGACACAGTTCAACTAGGATCAAAAATACCCTCTGAAGGTGCTTATTTTTCTCTTTTTTCTCTCTAGACACAGAGGTTAGAGCAACTCCCAATTTAGGCAGCCCAGGCAAGTGCTTGACATTAGATCTGTGACAATCAACCACATCAATTATCCTCTGCATTTCAAGTTGTTAGGAACTATAATCATCTACCTGACAGATTGCCCCAAACCTGAAAGAAATGTCCAAAGTAATGGCTGCACAGAGCACAGCTATTTGAGATAAATGTATTGTTTAATTCCAGAAATGGCATTTTTAAATGAATCCTGAAACACCAGTTGAAAAGTATCTCTATTTTTCTGTTCATTCTTCTAGCTGCCCATGTTGTTGTTGTAGTTGTTGTCTGAAAACAAACTACAGACTCTGGAAAAATGAACTATTATTGTCTGACAAGTTTTGATAAGGGAAAACTCACCCTTTGCTAGAAACATGCTTACAACTTCTGTGACTTTATATGTGAAACATGCAGAAGAGAATAACACAGTTAAAGTCTACCTTGTTAACTCCTTTGGTATTGCTAAAAGTCCTCCTGGAGAGTATGTCAAAACACATGCAGGACAAGAAAATTATTTGGAAGAGTCAGCATGGACTCAGGAAGGGGAAATTATGCCTGATGAGCCTTTTGTAATGAGGAGGCTGCCTTGATGAGAGCCGTGGATGTTGTTTACCTTGACTTTAGTAAGGCCTTTGGCAGTGTCTCCCAAGTGATCAGTGGCACAAGGTCCAGTTGGAGACAAGTCATGAGTCCTGTATCCCAGGGCTCACTATGGGACCCAAGACTGTTCAACACCTTTATGAACTGGACAATGGGACAGAGTGCATCCTCAGCAAGTTCACAGATGATACAAACCAGAGAGGAGTAGCCCATATACCAGATAGTTGTGCCATCCTTCAGAGGGACCTGGACAAACTAGAGAATGGCTGACAGGAACCTCATGCAGTTCAACAAGGGGAAGTGTAAAGTCCTGCACCTGGGGAGGTATAACCCCAGTCACCAGTACATGCCAGGGGATGACCAGCTGGAAAGTAGCTTTGCTGAGAAGGGCCTTAGGGTCCTGGGGGACAACAAGGTGAGCATGAGCCAACAATGCACTTTTGAAGCAAAACTCGGCCAACGGTATCCCCAGCTGCATTGCCAGCAGGTGGAGGCAGGTGATCCTCCTGCTCAGGAGGTGGTGATCTCTGCTCAGCACTGATGAGGCCACATCCAGATTGCCAGCTGCTCTTTCTCCAGAATGCTATTTATGTTTCTGCAGTTCTAGAGCAATCATTTTGGGTTCTTGGCTATAAATCTTTACCAAATGTTAACTGCTTTCCAGCCTAGATTGCCTTATATAAAAAGTAAGAGGCATGCTTTTGATGCAGCTTTATGAATGCTGATACCCACTTGTAGAGGTTGATCAGAGTGCTAACTGACTGTTGGTTGATAGGGCGGCCCCACTGACCATTACACTCAGGTGTTAATTGTTTTGTAATAATAAGGTTAACTACTTAACAAGGCTAGATTACTTAACAAGTTTAGATATTTAATTAAGGAGCAATTTTAACTATTTTGAAGAATCTGATCAAATTTATCTATCTCCAAGAGACCTAATATCTTTATGAACCCTTCAGCTTTAAAGATATGAATGCTATTGTAAATGAGCATGGCTCAGCCTTACTCATCTTGACAAGTTCAAGGCAATGATGGATGATTTCTCAGAGAAAAATCTGTTGCTATATTTTTTATAGTACTAACAGAAAGTGCCAACAAATAAGTCACTGAGTAAGTGTTCAGAAACACAGTGGTATTGTTTGCATGTGTTATATAAAACAATTTTAAATAACTGTCATCAAAGAACAGTAGGCTCATCGGCTGTCATAATAGAATGGCAATATATTCTGCACAAAGGTGTAGCCTCATAATTTTAAAACTGAGTCTTCAGTAACAGAAAAGGCAGGAAATTAAAAGTAAATATCTCTTCTGAATTCCCCTTTTGTTCCCAGGCAGATCTGCATGAGATAATTTCATGATAATACAACCGGGGATGCTATATAACAATTTTAACAGTTTAGCAAGAAGTCAATTCATTGCAGTATATTAAATGGTTTTCTAAGTGTAATGGACAAATATTTTTAGTTACTACTTTAGTTATATGACTAGAAAGACTGGGTTTCTCTTGTGGAAGGCAAACATAAGGGAATAGAGTTGTTACAAAAAGAATACTCACTGTCTACTTTTTCTTGTGTTAACAAAAGGCTGCCAAAATGGCCCACTGGCATGATGGATGAGTACCCCCAAGCTGAGTGTGAATATCAGTCTATGTCCTCCGATCTTCCTCTGTAGCCTCCAAACTGAGAAGTAAAATACATTAGCTGAGACTTCCTTAACTTAAATTTCAGATAGCTTGCCTCACTCTGCAGCTGGGATAGGCTGAGAAGATGTGTACTAGCTGTTTCCAGCTGACAGATGTGACCTTGCCAGGCAGCAGTAACACACCTGAGATCTACCACAGGCTTGTACCCTATATCATGTACAGGTTTGCTTTTAGCTCAAGTATACTGTCTGCTGCAGTCAGAGAGCCCAGACTTCATCCATGGCAGGTGTGAATTAGCTGATGACAGTTTTGTCCTTTAGCTGGGGTCACAGACAGTTATAGCTTGCTTTGAAATCCATAATTTTTCATTCAATAATGACCTTATACAAGACTGTAAGCGGTTTATTCTTTTTAATGAACACATGGCAAATTAAGGGGTTCAAAATGGTTATTGTTTTACAAAAAATTTGTTTGAGTGCATAGCTATTATGTAATTGTCATCACAAAGAAGAGCAGGATTTTCAAAATCATCTTTGCAAGTGACTCTGTTAAGCACATGTGATTCTTTTAATCCATTAGCTCCTTACTTCTGACATGAATTCTTGACTGCTCGTAGCTGGTGGCAGAAACTCCAGATAGGCCACAATTTCACTCTTGACATGAGTAAGCTTTTCCAGTTCTCATAACAATACAAACACTAACTGTTTACATACAGCATTTTTCTGCATTTCTCTCCTTGTGTTATTACTAAATTTAAAGAAATTATTACATTGTATGTGGATTTTACATCTATCTCTACTTTAAGGATATCATCTTTCAGTCAAGGTCATGGCAAGGAACCTAGTACCAATCTGAATTATGTATATACAAGTGAAAGTGTTAACTGTAAAAGAGTTCAGAATCATCTCAGAGCTGAAAAAGATATTGAAAAGCTGAAACTGTACTGAAAAAGTACATTGACTTAATGATAAATATAATTCACCATAAATGGTGCTTTTTCAAAAGTTATAAATTGATTTACAACATGGGCCTAATGATGATACACCTCAAATAAAAAATCAAATTTAAAGTGGCTGAAAAACATATTTTAGAATGTTTAGAAAGTTTGTTTTCAGTGTAAACAAGGGGATAATTTGGCCAAAGGCTATAAAACTCATGTACTAACCGTATTCAGTCTTGGTTTTGTTTCTGGAGCATGGAGAATGTTTTATCAGCTGAACAGAAAAGAACCATAAGAAAGAGATGCATGGGAAAAAATTGATATTGTGGAAAAAGAACCTATATCTAAATACCTTTTTGAAAATATAATACAGATTTACTTTAAATGTATAATATATGTATTTATTTATATAATAACTGTATTCATAATACATGTATGGTAAATGGAGCACACATTCTAAAATCAGGTACACAGAGTCCTGTCTCAGCAAAGCCTTATTCCTTGCTGCCGTCAAGGAGTCTGCTTGGTTTACAGCAGTCACTAGGAGATGTCAACTCCACACAAAGTGGCCTGTACAACAAATCAGGGATCCAAGCTGAGAGCCCCTAGTCAAGTGCAGCAAGCCTTCCAAAGCACAGAATGTATAGGTTGCAAAAACCGGTGAGGTGGAGTGCTTTAAAGACGGGAGGTTATCTTGCTCTGTTATCTTGAATCATAAGTCTAAGACACACAAGTCTAAGGCAGAAGCAAAGTATATTTGTACATTTTGAGTTTCATAAATGCAAAGTTACAAAGACTTACAAAGGCAGGTATTTGAAAGGAGAGATCAGACTTATATACATATTGCAGCATCAGATCCAGAGACCTCCCTCTTCCCTTCTGATCCCAAAGCATAGCCAGCCATTCGATGATGCATTTTATGGGGAATGAATGTTGGGACTGTAAGGTTCTTACGGTCAACTCTTCTCATTTTTTGCCCCTTTTCAGTCCAAACATCATCAGGAGGAAATTTAACTTCTGTTTTCTGAAAATTGTTGTTTTGGTGTTCAGCTAAACCCTGAGCAGATTCTCAACCCATTTTGAAGATGAGTAGAATTTCTCACCTGCACAGACAATAGTCTAGACCTAAGAGAAAGTTTTCATGTAGCATGTTACCAGACTTTTACTGGACTCAGACATGATGGTAGCCAGAAAATTTGTGGTGATGATGGGCTGGGAAATAATAATCCAAAGCCTTTTATTTGAGAAACATGACAGACACATTTAAACATAACTGTTATTATAAAGATGATGATTCCCTGGGGAAGTACATAGATTGCAAAGTGAAAAATGCTTGAGTTTTGTTTTATATTATTTAATTAAAATATAATAAAATAATATCATTTGTAGTAGAAGTTACATTGTATTTATTCAGAGAGTTTTAATTAAAGAAAGCGTACTCAGTTCTTGGTTTCTAGTTCTTGTGTGCTCAATAAAGATCTCATATATTAACCTAGAAAGCCTGCAGGCAACTTGCACATTTTAATAACTGAGGAGCAAGTTCCTATGGAGTGTTGTGGAATGATATATCTCCGTATGTGATTATCCAAGCATTTATTATGTGCACTAGTTCTCCAAAATTTTTCAGGCTCAAACTTGTTCCAGCAGAGTTTAAGCTTCAGCAGATCTAGATTGGACTCATAAAAGACCCCCATTCAAATAAATATAAGAATAGAAGATATGACTAATTAGAAAAGGTAATATTTTGAATATTTTCTTAGCTATCCAGCAAAGGCAATTTTCATGATCCTTTTCCCTGTAGTTTAAGAGAATGGTATTATTAACATACCACAGTGATTCCATTAAAATAGATTAAGCCTGTACAAAAAAATAGGACGCCTAAGAAAATAATAAGAAACCCCATGCAACTTACTTTTTTTTAACCAGTTAATTTTCACAAGTTTCAGTACTCCCCTTCGTGTTTTCTGTGTGACCATGAAAGACAGAAGTATTGACACGCTTTACAAAGCCTTATAGCTCAATTTGCCTTCAGAAAACAGCTCCATCTCCCAAAGTTACCCACACATTTCAGTGAGATGGATGTGATTTGTAAGTAAAACATGGCTGTTAAGTAGCTTTGCTTTAACCGTAGCTCTGGTTTTGCTCTGCCAGCAGTTAATACCCGCCTGATGAAAAAAGCAATTACCCCTGTATCTATTTAAACTGTCAGTGTTAACAGGTACTGCTCTTCTAACACCAGACACCCTAATTGGCAACTTGTTCGTTTTTTAATGGAGATTTTCACAAGTGGTTGAAAAGTGATGTCCTTGAGACCAGCGGTTTCAATGTGAACAATTGATCCCTGCTGTTTTTTGGTTTCTTTTTTTTTTTTTTTTCCAACTGACATTGAGTTTGTTTTTCAAGCAACAGTGTAGAATTACTGCACGATCTTTGGTGGTGTTTTATAGGCATTCTGCTATATATTTCCCATTTCCTCAAACTAAAACACTGAAAGCAAACCTTCATTTCTATTTTGTAATGTGTGTATCTATCTCAATATCAGGGCTATTTAGCTATTCAACAACATTATGAACAATATTTTTAATTGGCTTTGCATAAGCTTCTCAATATATCATCATGGAAATTCAAGAGGGTGCTTTATTGTGTGTTTTGTGAAAAAAAGAAACAGAACAAAGTTCAAGTCCTCAAGGAGAAGATACTTTTTAATTTAATGCAATTTTAATTTTTCTTTTACAGAAAAAATATTTTACAAGACTATTTCCATCCTTGTTTTATTTCCCATGTCCCTAAGTTGCAATTCCATTTTATTATAAAGTTGCTGCTGCCAGAAATCAATTGAATAACATTACTGTGAATTCATTCAGCACAGGGAATTTGTTGTCTTTCATGTTTGGAGGAACACATTAAAATCACCTGAAACAAATAATAAATAATATTTTTATTATTCTTATTGTAGATTGTTGCTGGATATTCTCAGTGGCTAAATAGGTCTTACTATGTCAACTGTTCTAGAAAAAAACCTAGCAGGAAGTAGTTGTTACAGTGTAAAGTTTAGTTAAAATGGACAACAGTTTGGAAGAGAAAAAAATAGATTCAGAAATTATCCTATACATATATATAAAGCATCTTGAAGGTGACACCAGAAAAAAACGCAGCTTAAATGTTAGAAACACAGTATAACTAAAAAAAAAAGTAACAAAATAATATCAGCATCAATAGAAAATGCTATACGGACCAAGGAAGCTGACGGGCTACCTCATAGTTTGTGTCAGCACCATGAAATGTTGCTGGACCAGCAGTTTTCTCTTTACAGATGTTTTCCTTTGACCTTATTAGTTTGGTTTTTACAAAGACACAGCTGTCAAATTCACAGTAAAATTGGAAAAAGTGTTGATCCTATCATAATATTCACTAGTGTAGGGTCTTGCTTTCTTATAATTTTCCATGTCAGCACTACTTTATATCAAATTAGTCTTTTGGTGTGATTTGTAGAACAACAAAAGAATTACTGCAGGGGGTAAAATCAATACAACAATGTAACTTAGCATGAATACTTGTACTTGAAAAACTCATACTTTTAACTCAACATTGATCTACAGAATACCATCTTCCTCATTCCCAAATGCCTTACGAGATTTCCTAAAAGATTACAGAATTATTTCACACGTATTTTTATTTTATTTAGTTTTCAATACTATTGTCAGTGGTCACTAGAATGCTCCAAATACTCTGTTTTTACCTGAACTTACCCAAATGAATGCTAACAATTGTTATTAATAGTAATCATGAAGTGGGTCAATCCACAGACGGATAACAGAAATCTCTAAAAAGTCTATTATGTTCTTGTAAGGAGACTGAGATTTGGCCTGTAGAATTTTGTGTGTGTGTGTGTCACTAGTCAGCCTGCACTCCCACTTTTTAATGCTTTTTCCTTTTCTCTAGCAAATTTTACATCCCTGTATTAGCATACTCATAGACTCTTCCCTAGGTATCTTCAGCTATTGCTCTAAATGGATATTTTTGAGTCATTATCCTTAACAATGCTAAAGGAGTAAATTTTCAATATTGGTCCTTGATTGCCTAAATTCACTTGTCCACATCCAATGTAGATATTTTGATTATGATTAAGTTGCCCAATCTTCTCTGATACATCCTTGGGGACAATGACCCTCATGGAGTTGGTGAATACTGCAGAGAAGACCCTACGCTGTTCTGCAGGGCTGGCTGGAGGACAGGCAGAATGCTTTGATATGTCTAAACTGTCACCAGTTTCCAGTGATTAGGGCAACCAAATTTCACCTTTAGTAATGAAAGTAAAAAAATAAAGGAACTTAACCTGCTCACTCATCTTTAAAAATTATCTTTTCCAAATGAAGTTAAGAAAGCCAGAGTACAGAGTCCCTACTATAGCAAATAGAAAACTTGGCTGCACGTCTCTGGCAATAGCTGATGATAAGTAACAAAGAGCCTGTGAGTATCTAGATGCAGATGTGCATGAAGGGCATTTATAATACAGTGGGAAAAAAAAAATCTACTGTGATGCAGGGGCTGTGACTGAATACTACTAAGACGAGGGAAATTTAGAAACTATATTAGAAATATCTTCCTGAGACCTATAAAAATCCAGTTGTTGAATAGCCTTTCATAAGCTATCTTTGATTCCTATTGCTTGAGACTCCTGACTAGACAGAACAAGGAAGATTTTTAACAAATGTGTTATGGAGAATACACTTGGACTAGAAGAACAGAGACCTCCCAACCTGATAGACATTTTCTCATTTCTACCCACTGTGTTCTATACAAGAATATCCAACATCATACTTCATTTAAAACAGGATTCACTTTCACCTTCACCTTCTGTTTAAATTGTCCCCTGAGTTTTGTTTGCTGTTATTTAGATCAATGGGTTGTACATAAGGAAATGCTACTTTCTGAAGGGTAAGAGCTAGGGGAGGAAAGCAACTAAGACACACTCCATTTGGAAGGGATTTGGTACATTCTCCAGTATTCATGTGCAATATTGGTGGGGAGAATGGTATCCCACAGGACTGAACTGGTGAAACATCTCATAATCTCAGTCCTGTGAACTGAAGAAATGGGGCTGCCATGTTCAGAAATATAGTTTTAGTTAGCAAAATTTACTAAGTTTGCAGGTTTGTGCCTGAGATTTGAAACTCGTCCTACCCTAGGGTGTACATATGCAAGTGGAGCTGAGTACAACTTAAAGAATCTGGCCTTCCACCATCTGAATATTGTAACTTAATGGCTTCATGGTAATTTTCACAAAAAATTACACAATTATCAAAATTAATGCTAAACCTTGGTGAGCAATACTGAATCTCATGATCTGGGGCTAATGCTGTTATAAACCAAACATGGAAGGATAACTAGCTTAGTGTACCAAGCTCTAATGCTTTCCTCTGAAGCCTTGGTGATGGCCCTAACAATCGACTAATTGTCTGTTTCCAATTGAAGTATTTACATTTTCAAAAGTACACTGCCCAAATTAAAGTGTTTAGTACAGTTTCAACTGGAGTCCATTGCTCAGTATAACCATGATTTAACACTGGATTTAATCCAAAACTATGACATGCCACTTCTGTAACATCCAGCCTTTAAATGATGCACTATAATAAGGAAAGCACTTACTGTATAGCCAAGTAATTAACTGTATGAATAACTGAGCAATTCTCCTGTTATAGTTGAATTTGTGAAAACATTTTAAACACCTTTAAGTTGGTAACCCCCATGCAAATACTGTTAATGTACAGTGAATTTTCAATTTCCTTTTCTTAATTTGCTTATTTTAAAATTACCTCATCTAAATGCACATTTTTTTTTCATTAAAAATGGATTGAGTAATGATGTAGGAATGATACTCTTTGGGGCATTTTTATTTTTGATTCTAGTCACCTGTTAATTGTATCTTCTTTAATACTTGAGAGAAGACCTGTCATTAGGAAGCCCATAATAAATATGTCTCTTTATCCAAATACAAATGGAAAATAAACCTATATTTTAAAAATTACTAGACCTCTGGGAGGAGTTTGACTTTGATTTATATTAGGTCCCAGAAGACTATAAGGCTGTGACAAACAGTTCTCATTATCTATGCTCTGTCTACATTTTATCTATTGCAGACTTCAGGGCAGATAGTAATACACTTAAAATATGCTCATTACAAAACAAGAAAGGTAGAGAAAAGTCCAATAAATATTCACACAGACTTATCCATATTCAAATAAGAGTTTGAAGGGTCAGACTTCTTATAAAAATTATAATAAGTTCATTTAAAAAAATGTTGATAATATTTTGGTTGGAAGAATATCACTGCAGACATCACTTGTGGCAATCAGACTATCTCCTAAGCACCTCCAATTCAGAGTGAAGCTGAATGAAATTACCAAGTCTAAGAATTTTCTCACCTGAAAATGTAAATTTAGTACAAGTAGGGCAGTTTGCTATATTTTGCTACAATCCATAATTTATTACTTTCTAGAAGCTAATATTTTGAAAGCCAGGGAAGTCACTGCCCATTATTGCTGGCAGCAAGGGCTTCCCTGGTTGGAGTAAACAAACTCACAGAAATTGCAGGCAATTGCCTGTCCTACCAGTGATAATGGTCAGCCTGGAGCCTCAATTCAAGCAGGTAAGTCACATACAAAACAGTGCTTCAAAAGGGGATCAAGAACAGTGATCCATGTGGAAAACTGCTGCTAAAGCAAGATGGTGGTCTGGTACAAAGGGCTTCACCAGCAGCATTTCAAAAGGCTGATGTGACCACTCCTATATCAAGGTTTCATCAGCTTCAGTAGACAACACCACAAATGAGAAAAGGAACCTGGATTAATAAGTCAAGATCTAAACTGTGAGCTCGTAGGGGTATTTATTCGTTGCCTGAGACACCTCATATTATTTTGACTACATAGAAGGAATTTCAAAGCAGGTCATCTTTCACCTGAAAGGCTGCCCTTTTCTGAGGCACATTGCTGGACTGCAAGGAGGCAGAGTGGTTAGAAAAGTCACTGTGCTGTTTTAGGCAGACAGTATTTTATTTTGCCCCTACATCAAAAGAGTCTGCACTTTAAGAAGATTTTCCTGAGCTATATAAAAAACTCTCATTGTATTTCTCTTTTGTCTTTTGATCACTGCTATGTTTTCTAACATTTCATTATCCCATAAAGGATAAGAGTAGCAAAAAGGCAGAAATGGAGGAAAATCCTCCCAGTTCTCAATCCAATAATGTGCAGAAAAAGTTAGCACAGCTGAGTGTGTGACTTGTAAGTTGCCCTTTAATTCAACACAAGGTGACAGTTTTTCATCTGGAATATCTCATAGAAAGAAATACTGAAACTCTAGTCAACATCCGATTCATGAGAATTTCTGAGTTCTGTGTGCAGATCAAGCAGAATGTACTTACACAGAAAGGGCAAAAAATTAAGAGCATTGTCTTCTTTGTGTAAGTGTGTAATGTGCATTTTAATTTCTAAAGAAAAAATTACCCAAAGAATTTTTTACCACTCTCCCTTCCCTCTTTATCAAAATTCTACATCACAACCTGTCCAGAAAACACTCAAATCCGGTTTATCCACTTGCTTTTTCAGTAGAAATTGGTTCTTGTGGGACCATTTTGCTCTCACTGAGCTACAGCTCAATCAGTAGACAATTCACTGAGGAGGCTCGGTTTGAATTCTTGCTTCATCTAGTCGCACTCAATTGAACATAGTTGCTGGTGATCATTAAGGGCCACAGCTTTCTTCTGACAGTTTTGTGGAAAATGCCCAAATCTGTACAGTATCTGAATTTCATATTCCCCTGAAATAAGAGGTGCACACTGCACAGTGAGATGACCTTCTTTTGTTGTTCTCCCCTCAATGTAGTCACACTTTGACATTCTGATACTTACGGCAGAAATAAGGAGAAAATGACCAGCATAATTAATGTAATAGCAAAGGTTATAGCAAACACTGCATGTTCATATAAAGCAGACATGGACTAGTTCCCTGGCTTGCCATACTTCAAACATTGAAATGATATAGCGATCTGAGAATTTCAAAACTATCTTTACAAAATTATAATTACCTAATCCATTAAATAATCAAAACAGCTAGCTGTTATACAGCATCTATTTAGGAACTGCTAAATTCTGTATATATGTTGAGGCAAATATTTTGTGCCTGGGGAAAGGCAGAGAAGCTGCCTGTTGCTGTGGTTTTTTGGCATGGCCAGGAGGCCAGCTGAAGCCCATAAAACAGTTTCTTTTCCAGCTTTTTATTGAAAGGACCAAGCAATCCTTAAATAACAACAACAACAAAAACCCAAAACCTCAAACCATCAAAGAAAGGGAGAAACAAAACACCAACCCTTTCTATATAATTCTTCAGAAAACTCTCCAGCTAGTTTTCTAACTCACCATTATCTGCCACCGGGAGGGGAAAAAACAAGATTTACATCGAGGTTACATGTTCTCCTGCTGACTGCTGGAAGCTGGTTTCTGCATATGCTGCTTGCACGTACCTGTTGGCTGCATGGAAGCTGTGTAAGAAGGGTTTTTTGTTTCTACCATAGATTCCGTGACTTCTGAACTGAGACTTACAGACTTCAGGTTGAGTAATCCTGTTGGGGTTTCTGTTATCTCAGCTTTCCCGGTAGCATAAGAGACACAGTTGAAATACAAAGACCCAGCAGGTCAGAAGCTGCAATCTCCAAAGTGGATGTAGGTAAATTTCAAGAGTTTTCCCCTCAGTGAGTTTTCACCATGAGTTTTAAAGATGATCCAATCAAGGATGAAAGTTACATATGCTTGTTTGCTTGGGACATACTAATATTAATGTCTCCTTTGTGTCTTGATACATTCTCAAAAGGCCTCAACCATTTCTCATCCATAACTTTAAACCAGCTTTAGAACATTTCCATCAATACAAAGAAAAGTATTGCTTGGAATGTATCAAAGTCATTATGTAAAGCTCCAGGATATTGCACAATCTCATCTCTAAAATGGATATTAAAAAAAGCCAGGGGGGGATCAAAACCATCATTTACATGTAAAAAATATTCAGAAGCTCTCTTCTGATCTTGCTTTAGCAAAAATAACATTAATTGAATCATGGTGCAACAGAATAAAAGTCCAAATACTGTGAAATTAAGTAAAATTAATTCTCTAAGAGGATGACAGAAGTATATTGGAGCTTAGTTGTTGTTTTGATGACCTTAGAGAAGAAGTTATGTATGCTTTATCCAGAAAAATGGAAGGGGAACAACAAAGTAGTAATTTCTGTTCTTCCGGGTGATTCCAACAGAAGTAGTTCATACATTAAAAATAGAAAATATGCACCAGGTCATAGGTTCCACCTCCTTACCAGGCCAAGATATTTTGGTTTACCTGCAAGTCATTTGGAAAAAATCACATTTTTTATGGTTAATAGTATAACTTGTTTAAACAGCTTTGAGGTAAATGTAGTATTAAAGCATGAGGTAATAAAGTTCATACCTTTGTTATTGTAATGTTCAGCTAACAAAGATTTTCTGCAAAGGCAGTTTATTGAGAAAGCAGTACAACAGCTCACATCATGAATACTGGTCTTGCGATGCAGGAAGCCTGTTTATTTATTTATAAGTGACAGCTCAGATTCTATCAGCTGCAGTACTGTCAGGCAGCGACAATCAGCTGACTCGCAGACACTGGAGCTAGAGCATGTCCTGCCAGAAAATCCTGACCACACGACCTATGACCAAGATGGAAATCAGGTTGAATATAACCCACATCAGGTTGTAAAATGACAGTTCCAGCCTACTTCCAGAATCACTGCTCTTAATACACATCCATACACACTCACAGTTTTCTTCCTTTCAGCATTACAAGGATGGAAAAGAGTAAACATTGCATTTTGCTCCAGGGTTTTCTAATCTCTGAGGGCTTTAGCCTCTGGCACTGGTTACCAATCTTCAATGCAAACAGCCAAGCCCACTAATAGCACTTATCCTACTGTACAGTGAGATAATAAGATGCCAGTTCACAGTGCATTACACAGGAAAAGAGCCTGCTTCCATTACGCTTGCCCCACTCCCTGTTCATTACTGGCTGTTAAGGGAGGTAAAACTCAACATCATAGAACATACACAAAACAAGTAATTAGACAAAATACTCTGTATACTTTCAGACTGCATGCACAACGCTTATGGCAAACAGCGTATTTTCATACTTGTGGATATTGGGCAGATATTTTAATTCCTAAGAAATAAAACTAGTTAGCGGGAACTTAAGGAAGTAAACAAGTAGGTTATTAAATCTGCTTATGACAGTAGCTAAAAATCCTCACACAGATAATGCATCCAAATAATGTCACTGCAACCACTTATAATTTGCTCTCCATTTTTTTCTATGTACACTTAATAACATTTACTTCCAGCAGTGCAAGCAATCCTTCCACATCCCTGTATCAACAACTATCATTCTGTGAAGTAGGCAAAATAAAAAATGTATGAAGCCCTAAAATCACAGAATGAATGCCAATAAATAATACATCAGTTTTTGTTGTAAGATTATAGAACATGTGAAAAATATTTATTATCTTTCTTATAATGCTCAAATGGGGTAATCTGTATAGACTGAAGACTGTGAAATTGTACAGAATATGCCATTTGTATCTGTAGCTATTCACAGAACAGTATAATTTTTCAGATTATTTATACACTACACAGAGAAGAATTTGAAGTGATTGAAGAGGCTGCCAAACACCATACTCTGCCTTCAGGATATAGATGATACCTTTAAAATGGGTGAAAGACTAATTAATCTTGAACAGTTCACAGATTATATATAAGATAATATGCCTTAGCCTGACAACATTTTGGGAAGGCAGACAATTAAAAATTCAGCCACGATTTTCTTGGCAAGACAGCACACACACACACAAAAACGAGACAAGAGAGTTTAGCATACGGATGCATGAAAATTTAAATGCCACTTCAAATACAACTTGAAACTCAATCTTCACTGTAAACATTACAGGTAGTTACAGGGCAGACAGGTTGAATTTGACAGAACCCACAGTTTCATGTCCTTGGAAAAATATTTTACTTGGCAAAAAGGCTGCTATATGTGTTTTATTGTAGTATCAATTTCTAGAAATAATCTGCTACTTTCTAACAGATGCAACTTTCATGACAAATTACTATTATATTTTTCAATTTTCTCAAAGAGAACCATCATGGTGTATGCAGCCTGTAATGGAATTACATTCTTCTTTATTGCTTCATTTTGTACTTGTTCAGTATATGTACACACTTACAATTATTTGCTGTTATTCCTTATCATGTCTAAAATTAGTTGACAAACTTTCTAAAACGAAGACAATATCAACACAACAGTCATGACCTTATCCTGAGTAAAACAGAGAATTTAAAGATCTAATGTCAAAATAGTCCAAACGTAGAAGGAGCAGCATCCAGCCACAGAGCTCTAGCATGGAGCACAGTAAAAACTAAATTGCCCTGATTCCCAGATACATTTTGCAGCTTGCACAGTACTTGGTGGCTAGATTGCTTCCTGTACCTGAGCTAAGAGGTTTCAAGTGATTGACAGTAATCAAGCTTTTTTATTCTACAAAAGTACCTGGCAACTTTTGGAGTTATATGAGTAACAGAGAGCAATAACAACAGGTGAAATTTTGAGGGGTTTTGTGCGTACTGCTAGATTCTTCAGTCTTCTTTTAGGTACCGAACTCTGGGACATATATGAGACATAAAAAATTAATGATATAAGCATCTGACTTTTCCCAATTGCTTTGATGGAGAAACATCACATCTGAGTATATCAAAACCTATCTGCCAAAAATGTTCTTATAATGTCCCTTATGGAATGTGAGGGAGGGCAATGCAGGGAAATGGTTTAATCACCCAAAAGAGCAGGCTTGTTCAACCTTCAACACAAAGAATTCATCTCTTTCACTTATTTTGGGTCACATTCCCCTGGCTTGCACTATTTCAAGCTGTATATGACAAAACTCTAAGTGCAACTAAAAGCAAGGTTATATTTGCATTGACATTTGGAAGAAATATTTTCTCTTTTGTACATGATCTCAAGAAAGATGACTACCTCCTGATTAACCTACTGGAAATCTTATTACTTGCAACAATCCAGATGAGTGTTTGCAGGTAGCAGATGTCCATGTGGCTCACAAATTTTTAGCATGAGACTGTAATGGAAGTCTTCGCCCTTGCTTATGTTACCAAAAGTATGTCTGTCAACCATTTGTTTAATTATGGCTTCATGTGAAATGAAGCCATAAACTAGTATAGTACTCACTTGCACACTAGATAAAAAGATTTACTCCCAGTAGTCTTGTCTTTGATCCCAAATCTGTCTTTTTTAAAAAACCACAAACTTATACCAGTATGACATCATGTCCTCACTATCTCATTTTCAGCTGCTCAGCATGACAGTAAGTAATAAGTACACACGATACTAAACCAGGCAAAAATCTTTTATTTATCACTCACAAATCTCTAGGGTTTCAGCACCACTCAGGTTAACATACTTCTCACACAAATTATTTAACACTTAGTTGTTCAAAGGATTTACAATGCAAGCAGACACCAGATGCTTCTCAAAGCAAGTCACCACTGTTGAATAAATCACTCAGTTCTGCAGTTCTCACTTGAACCATTTTTTATACCTATTTATCTAGGTACTGGGGTCTATATGAGATGTTTTCACCACCAATATTTCTGGGACATAAAATGGGAATTAAGTGTTTCATTCTGGAAATGTCAGCCTAGGACAAATTAACACAGCTCACCTAGTGATGCAAAGGAACAACAGATGTGACATCACTCTTCCATTACTGCTGGCCATTTAAAAGTCTCTGGTTTAATATCCTAACTTTTTCAGACACATAACTTATTCTACAGATCATAAATAGCTCTAAAACTGAGATAAAGATATCAAGAGTGAACTCATTACAAAAAAAAGCCTGTAGAAGCCTCCCATTCTTGTATAATGGAGATAGTATTTTTCTAGTATTTTGAAGTGAAGCTGAACTGATGTTTTCTTCACAGAACTTTATTATTACAATAGCATAAAATACAGTACAATATACTAAAAATATCCCTATGTTATTACCTTCTAGTAAGTGGAAACAGAACTCTTCACTTGTTGAATTAGAGAAGGATTCTTTCTGCAGTTCTGTCATTGATTTTTAAAGCTATCTTTGCACGAGTTAAATAACTCACTGAATTTTTGTGAGTTTAATTACTGCTGGTAAAATACTTCTAAACAGAAAAGACTGTATAGCTTCCTAAGTGCTTAGGATTAATTCACTCTGGGATTGTTATACAAATAGCACATAACCCCTTATTTAATCAAGTGACCAGGGTTCTGCTGTAATAGAACTAAGCAGTACTTCATGAAGACAGAGGAAAGTCTGTGTCAGTTTTAAGACATGAGGAATATTGCTTGTGGAAACCAAAATTTGGAAAAGGTAAAAAGGTAAAAATGCTCATGTCTGGCAAAGATGGAAAGGGGACCTTGCTGATCACAGATTTTGTTATCAGAAAAACTAAAATATAAAACTGAGAACTGGAAAGTCCCTCAAGGGTCATCAAGCCCAACCTCCTGCTCCCACAAACAAGGTAGATAACAAATCCCTTTTGTAAACAAATCAAAGAAGAGCAATTAGCTTTGGGGACTTGTTTCTCCACTGCTGCAGTTTCAAGGCTGTTCTAGAATATAATTCTTATGGTATTTACACTTTTTTTCTTAGAATTGCCATTTAAATTTAATCAGGCCCATTATTATTATTTTTAAAAGTTTGTTTTACCTTTTAGTTTAACTAGTAACTTTCTGTGTCAAGCTACTCACCCTACTGTGGACACCAACAGGACTTGTAGAGAAAACAATCCTATCCTCCTATGGGCTCAAGTTTTCTAAGCTAAGGACAGTTCTTTCACTCTCCTACTATAAATATGCTTTCTGTTGTCCTGATCATACCACACACTTTTTTGTAAAACTTTCACTTCAAGTGTCCACTTTTAAAAAATCTACAAGCCGTACTTGCTTACAAATGCAAGCACATTTAAAATAATTAGTGATGTAAAATGAGAGATGGAACTGGTCCAGGAGTAGTAGTCTATAGCTTAAAGGGCTCAGACTGTAAAAAGGTAGGGGAGAGAGGCACCTGCAGTAAAGAAAAAAGGATCTGAATTCATCAGGCTGTGATTTAATGTCCTCTTAAAAGAAAAAACATAAAATCTGTCATGCTTGTGAATTACGAGGAAGGGGTTTCTTCTTGTTGGTTTTTGCGGTTTTCTTTAACCAGAAAATTATTGAGTTAGATACATGAAAATATGCTAGTATTTTTGGGATATGACTGACCATTATATCACCAAGACCTTTCGCAATAACAAAAATACTTTACCTGTTTCTGAACTTACACATTCTAGGAAAGCTTTTGTCTTTTTCAGAGCTGCATCACATAATTATTTCACGATTAACTGTGTCTCTGTCTTTATCATTCATTTTCAATTTACAGTAGACTTCTTATTAGCAGTTCTTAAGTACCTGACCTTGTACTAGTGCATTTAATTCCATTTCGATTAATGCTGTTTTAAAGTCACCTTGATCTACCTATGTATTGTTCTTATCTTCCTGTGAATTCTCAGTGTATCTCAACTGACTGATTACCAGATTTTTCTATCTGGCTCATGACATTTCAGTAGTACTTTATTATTTCACATTGTTTAGGACAATATGGACTACTGGGATACAATGGAAAGAACAAGTGGATGAAAAATATGAAGTTGGCAAGAAACACTGATTTCACTGACCACCGTAAACTTAGGTACAAAGATGCCACTGCTGTGGATGGGCTCCAAATTCACATCACCTCATTGTCAACTTTTAAATGAAATCTATTATTATTTCTTATACTATCCATGACTTTCAAATGAAGTTATTTTCAAATGTGATCCAGCCCACTGAAGATCCGAAACACGATTAGAACAGAGCTTTTTAATTTAGGCTTCTAATGTAACTACAAATATCAGATGCCCATGTTTAAATGGATTTATCCAGAACTTTTATGACTAGTTTCTAGATTATACAATCAACTTCATCCAAACTTTGCTCCACACAGTGATATTTTAAAACACAAAAATGAAAAAGCAATATTGATACACTTATTGCCACTTTGCAATTTCTTCTATCTATTCTTCTATGGATTTCTTTTCAGGGGATTTGGCCCTTTTCATTTGAAAGTAAACATCTATGAAACTGATAACAAAATAGTAGGGTACCATGTACTTGTGTGCACGTGTATGTGTGACACTATGTCAACACTGTGTACAAATGCCATATGTGTATTGTGTATATACAATACAAACAATGGTGTTTGTTATCAAGGTACTTTATGTACAAATCCCACCCCAGTCCCAGATTAGGACTCTTCTCTCTTGGTTTGGATTAAGAAATGTGCTCTAAATCAGTCTTAATCAGTCCTATTTTATCTACAATAGCATATTTGCTCTTTTAAAAGGATTAATTTTTGTTCTGACTTTATCACTCTTCCTGCTAAAGACTTTTTTCATTAAAAATCTTATCAGGTTGCTTTGGGTTCAAATGCATGGGTGATATTTGTATAGACAAATATGAGTGGGTGAGAAGAATGGGCTTTTTGGACTTTTCTGAATGAATTACCTTAAAAAAACCCTGCATCTGTCAATATGGGGCTTTATAACCAACACAAATCCAAATGTGCTTGAGAGAAAAGTGCTGTGGATCTGGTCCCACGCACCTGCACAGACATCTCTGACTGCTGCTCATTGCTCTTCAGTGGCAGAAAGGATCATTTCATCTCAGGATCACAAGCCTTTCTATTGCTCTGGCGGATTCTGGAGTGAAGCATCAGCCCTGTCTGTAAGTCACAATATTCTGCTGCCACATTGCGATTATGAGGTTGTAAAGGGGATATTTGGACTGCGGTAAAGAATAAAACAGGCAGAAAATGGCCCATTTTGTCAAACCACCCAAGCAAGCACCAACAGGCACAGTGTGGGATATCACAACCCAAACTCTATTTCTGTTCTGCATTCTACTTTAGGATCATAAATACTTTTATAAGCCTTCTAAGATGGAGTAGGCTATTAGGGAATGGAAGGTGATGTGATGCTTAAGCACCTGAGCAGGAGCTCAATGTGGAAATGCACTCTTAAAATTTGGAGGGGTAAAAGACAGAAGTGCAGCGCCTCACAGTGAAGTGACACTGGTAGAGAAGAAAAGCGTTCGTTGCAAGACAGCTAGGGAGAAGAGTAGTGGCAGCTGGATACTCTTCATATCAGAGACTAACTAGTGCAGCCATCAGGGTGAGAAATACAGCAGGGTAGTATTTACACACAACCACAGAAAAGGGAAGTTTGCCTTTCTGAGAACCAGTGCCCTCCTCCTTTGACTGACATGCACCCTGGAAGGTTGTAGGCACTTTGTGTGGAACCAGGCTCTCCATTTCTCTCTCCATATGCATTTGTCAGATACTATTTCTGCAGCCCATCCATTTTTTCAAGGCTGATCCAGCATTGTTCAACATGCATATATTTCCATGTTACACATCTCTGTGTATAAAGGTGATGAACAACATACTTCAAGAAACAGCTTAAAGCAGAAGCTCATAAGCAATAGATTTGAATAAGAAATATAGTATTTTCTTTTCATGAGAAAATGAAAGCAACCACTCTTCCGCAGAACACCCACAGAATCAGCTGAAACATTAATGAGCAAAAGGGAACACATACCAGATCCTTTGCCTGCTTTATTGGCTCTGATTTTCCATGAATGGCAGAAGATATAAATATTATTGTTAGCCTTAGGGCGCTCTTCAAAAATGCTTGTCTGTATCAACTCATATTGTGAAAAAGTGTCAGTAGCTGTGTTAAACCACTTCAGGCTGAAACTGAAAAATGGCACAATAATTTTTCCAGCCACTGCATGCAAGATCAAAGCTGTTAAGAGGGGATGACAGGTGGCATAAATGTCCCAAGGCCCTGACTCACTAGAGGCATAACAGCATCCACTATAACTGTAATAAAAATAGTCCAGTAAAAACAACATAAAAATCAGTAAGTAGCCTGTTATTTCACTAACAGATCATATGGCAGCCCTGTGAGAAAAGTGTAATTGTATTTTATTCCCACACTCAAGTCTAAAAGTGTGGGAATTCTATATTTAAAAAAAAGTGTGGGAAGTCTATATTAAAATATCAGAAGGTTTCAAAAGACATATTTATATTGATTGCAACAATAAAATCAATGCCAAAAGACAATCTCTTTATGGCTACCCATCTTAAAGGAAATTCCATAGTTTTGCATGACTCCAGTTTTGTTCTGTAAACTAGCAATTTTGTTAATATTCTGATGTTCAGGCTTGTAGCTCTTAAGTTAAAATAATTAATTTAGTTATAGTTACTAGTTAACGAAGATTTTAATGCATAATCTATTTGTGATGACTACTAATATTTTGTTGCAGACAGTACAATATGTCAAAGCTAGACTTCTAAACCATATTAATAGTTGTAATTTGAAAATTAGGAAGGACTACACCTAGTCTTTGAAGAAAGCTATGAAAATAAAATAAACACTGGTTTTTTTTCCTATATTCTGTTATGCATTTTTTTCCACTTTTTTTGTTACATACTTATAATCATATTTGAAAGAAACCTGTCTAACCAACAAGTTTTTATTTAGTTTGGACTATTTGCAGTATCTTGAAATACATATCAAAGTAGACAGGCCAGGGTAGTTAGGTATTTACTTTGGAAAGATATAGGATCATGACAGAAATTAACAGAAGAAAGGATGTCAAGCACCAGCATACACTGACTAGATTTAGGTGCTAGTTCTTCAGGTTGGAGGAAAACAACTTGTCCTTTCCAACATGGTACATAAAATGTAGCAGTATTCACTGTGATAATAACCCTAAGGCCTTAACAATGTGCACAAGAAATGCAAAGTTCACAAAGGAAAAAATAAGGCTGAAGCATTATTTATATGGATGTGCTTGTGCCCTTAACCTGTAAATAAATCATACTGAGATTTTTCATGTGAATGAAGCCTCAGATTTATTCCTCCAGAGAAAGACATGAAAGCCTGTACTGCTTTGTGAAGCAGACCTGGTACAACAGTAGCTTAGAGGCTGAATAGAGTTCATTTGAATGTTATTTAAGCATCAGCTCTGCTAAGTTTAAAGGGATCTTACATCAGCCTGTGGAGAGCTCCAAACTGCAGCCCAGCTAAACTTTGAGGAAAGGATGTAAGCAGGGTTTCAGGGGAAAGGGCAGTGCTCTGCCGGGAACAAGGGCACATGCTCCCAAACCAGGCTGTGAAATCCTACTTTATTCATAACAGAAAAGTGGTCAGTGATTAATAGGCATTTTCAGACATACATAGTATATAGTGAATGGTTACCTGCTTTAGATTAACCAACTCACTGGTACTGCACAACTTCAAGTACTACTTGTAGAGTATGACCAGCTGGGCACTTTGATTTGGGTGGTTTTGCACTACGCTACAGCTCAGGTTACCACTGTGTTTTGCTTAGCTCAGCCGAGGAGACCCACTTCTGAGTCATGGCAAAGAGCTTGTGCTGGGGCTGCTGCATCTCTTGTGCAGCCCTGTAAAGGCAGAGATGCAGCCAGGGCAAAGCCCTGTGCCAGTGTCACCCAGTCGGTGTGCACGGTGCAGCTCCAGCCCTGCTCCCAGATGCAAGGCAAGCCTGGCACTGAGCTGAGCTGCTCTGTGGGCAAACCAGTGACTCCCAGTCTGCACAGAGCACTCTGTGCATGCAAATTACCTAGACATCTTTCTCACATGAATTTCAGCTCCAGTGTGCTCAGCATAAGGACTTCACCTACTCACATGCTCTTTATACTGTGGTTAAGCAGGTAAATTGGTTATAGTACTTATAAATACAACTCAAAATCCTCCAACTGTTCCACATCACAATCTTGAATGTTAACATATAACTTTCTGACTCCTAAGTGAGAAAGGTAAAGATGATGTTTGAATGAGCCACTATAAAAAGAAAAGACACTTCCCAGACATTCCCCAGCCTAATCATACAATACATTTTGAAAATCCTAATATCAGCTGCATAAAACAGCAAGACCCAACTACTGCACATACACTAAACCAGCTCTACACCTCAGCTTAAGAATGGTTCCTGCACTCAATCTGAATTGGCAAACACTTCCAGTGCCTTAAAATGGATGTCTCTGTCTTGTGTTGGTGATTGCTTCATAATCCCAAGCAGCAAAAGAAAGGACAAGAGACTACAAATCAAAGCCAAAAAGGGAGCTATTACTCTGTCAATTTCAATTTATGGTCTTTATTTAATTGTCAGATATACTGATTGTTTTTCTAGCAACCAACCAACCAACATGAGCATTTCCATGGAACAGACATTGCTCTCCTTTCCTTTTACAGTTCAGTGGTTATGAAGTTAAAAGAACAGACAAGGAAAAGCAGCAAGTCTACTTTACTTAAATGAACAATAGTTAGGGATTCTCAATGTGCTAGTTCATGTAAGGCAAGAGGTACTTGCATCCAAAATAGTTTGTTGGTAGAAAGGCAGTGTGTCACTACAGAAGCACATACTGCCTAGGCTTTGAAGAAAAGCAAATCATAAGTTTTAAAAATAAATCAGGCTACAATGTGTTTCACAGGTGTAAGGATTAATACTGTGATCCCAGTAAGTGGTGTGAGAACATGCCCTACCTGTTGTGTATGATATGTGCTGATCAGGTTTCTCAAGAGGAGATGTAACTTTACTATTTGATTTCTAAGAATTCTGTTTATCACAGAAATTACTATAATTTTCTCTCTTTTGAGAGATGTGATTATTTTTCTGCTTTCCACCCTCTTATGTAATACTGCTACTTGTCCTGTATCAAATGCCTGCTTGAAAGTGTGAATGCTAATGTCAAAGAATTTACATAAAGGAAAAACAAAGCAATTTTTTTCTAATTGTTGGCATAGAACAATTTGCCTTTTGAAGCAGTAGAATTCATTGGTGACAATATTGTTACAACATATTTAAATTAGTAAAGCATTGATCCTACAGGGGAGCATAATTAGTGCTGCAGAAATACACAGAGGGGGACTCATAAAAAATTGTTGTAAAGTGACTTGAATTATAAGTAAGCTGCATTGCTATTTTTGATATACATATATTATGCACAGAGTTGCTCAGTTATCAAGGCACACAGCTAGATGGAATAAAGGAAAAGGGCATAAGCTACAATGATTTTTTTCCTTAACATACATTTTGTTCAATAGGTATTTCCACTATTATCCTTCCTGGAGGGACTTTAAAGACAGTGCTGAAAGGTGCAGCCTTGCATGTTGGTTACAGTGCAGCTCGGGAATTCCCTCTGCTGCGTGGCCCCGAGTCTGTGGGTGGCCAGACCTAAAGAGTGGCAAACGAGCAGATGGGCTATTGCCATGATATAAAGTAACACTTGGAGCCCCTACAGACCCATGTCTGTGGGCTTGGGAAAACATCCTGCCAAGGCAGTAAGGAAAGGTTCCCAAAGCACCCAGCACAGCTGTGTGCTAACAGAATGCGGACAGCTACAGTCCCACGGGTGGAGGGGTCAGTGGGGCAGCCAACATGCTGGAGGAAAATCAGGGGACATGCACACAGAAAAGGGCCCACAGAGCTCATACACATCAGGGGTGGCCCCATGCATCACACAAAGGGGATGAGATGGGACACCAGTGCTCTGGGGAGCTGCCAGGAGCAGCCTGGCTGCAAGCCCCTCTGCTGTCCAACCCCAGGGTTGGGAGCTGACCCCCAGACCAAATGCTTCTCACGCTGTGGAGATGACCAGAAGCTATTTCATCACCTAGAAAGGTTATAGGTTCCTCCGTTTGTGAGTTACAATGGAAAACAATGATACAAAGTAAGCTGTTTCGACACCAAGTCTTTAAAAACAGCAAATGCTAGTACAGCTGTGTTAACACTGGGATGTTAATGATGCTGTAAATACAGAACTGACATAAATGTAAACAAGTGACCTGTGTAGATTTGGACATCCTAGTATGAAGGGCAGCACTGACTACAGCAGCATCTCATCCTCTGATTTCCACTTTAAAGGAATGTTTCCTTGTGTCTGAGTTCCTACTGAAGTAAAACTGTGTCTCTTTCCACTACAAATATTCATGAGCAAACCAAAATAATGTGTGTTGGATAGGTCCTGTCCAGTCTCATTCTACTCTGACCACTAACAAAGCTTTTCTGTGATGTATTGATTACTAAGAATTTATAATTAATAATTTTTCTATTGTTTCTTAATTTTATGTAATCACAATAACAAAACTGCCTTTTTGAAATCAGCAATTTGATTTTGAAATCAAATAAGATGCAAGATTCTCTGGCATAATGCTTCAATCAATATGAAAATCATATTCTGAGTTGCCTTACTTGAACATTAGGGAAATCCAGTTAATTACTGTAGGTTATTATGACACAGGCTGAAGTATAAACTGAAGTGGATTGAATCCTATGATTATCAATATGTTCAGGAAGCCTAGTAACTGGGCTTGTCATCTATATAAATTATAGTCTATGAGATCTCTAACCAAAGTTGGCAGCACACCAGAGAGGAGATGTAAGACTGAATGAAAAAGAAAAAAAGAAAGAGTAGAAATATCTCATAGCTGTCATGTCTCTTTTCCCATACAGACATTTTTATCCCTAAATCTAACTAAAAATCCTGGGAAGGGAAAATCACCACATCATCACAATCACCACCATCTCACTGAAGTCAATGAAGGGAGTTATGACCCACCAGCTCACACCAGTGCTTGTTTCACTTCTACAAACATTGGGACTGCAGTAAATGTGACTATTTTTGTTCTTGATTATTCAACTGCTAAACTTCCAAACTTGGCCTTTTGTTACACAAAAATCAGAGAAGAAATTGTGGTCTTTCTTGCCAATTTACAACGATGATAGCAGCAAATAGCCTAAGATAATAAAAAAAACAAGTTAGAGTAAAAGAGTTTGTCTCTTCACTTACTGTTTGCATAAGTACACTCATACTAGTGAAGCGGCAGGGAAAGTGGATGGAGACACTTTTAAGAAGAAATCTGGACATAAAGTGGGTGATCGTTGTTCTCAATTGGATTAAAATGACCATAAGGTATAGAAAGTATTATGGGAAGAAAAGGAAGACAGTATTAAGCCTTGAGATAAAAAAATCAGAGAATATTTCTAAAGTAAAATTGCCTACTAAATGGGAGGGAAAATTGAGGGTGGGAAAAAATTACTCTCATATTTGATAAATAAAAAATTATTTTGAATGAATCAAGACTACTTTCCTTTGTCTGTACCTTTATTATTTCAGTATTTAACAAGCAACTCTTGCTTTGTTTCTGAAGACTTTGTTGAACAAAACTCAGACATGTAAGTTGCCCTAAAGTCAATGAAGCTAAACACAACCCATATGCTTAAAGCAAAGCCTGAGCTTAAACTTAGCTCAGTACTGAACAACTTTGATGGATTTGATTTTATGCAAAGGTGGTGAGCTCATGCTAACGCAACACATCCTGCAGCATCTACTTACAAAAAGCTTTTATTGAAATCTATATGACAAAACAGATAAGTGCAGACTCTTTAAAGAAGGAGCAGAGTATCTCTAGGTCTGCAATTTTTGAATTATCCTCTTAAAAAATAGTCTTAAAGACCCATTACAATACATTATTAAATGAGCACACACTACACAGATGAGAGCAATTTCTGTTTAAACACAGCTTTTCTCTTTCATTTATTAACTTATTAGATACCACACATCAAACTTTAAAACCACCATGTAGTCTCAGGTCAGAGAGGTGCTTTCCCAGACTAATTTGTCTCTTCATTTATACCTATTAACCATCTGGATAGCCAATTACTTCCTTCAGGATAGTGCTACTCCATACAGCTCACAGCCACTATTGCTAAGGTTACTGCAGTATCGTCTGGAGATAAGAGAAAGCACTTTCAGAGATCTTGTGCAATCCTCCTTCCTGTAAGCATTCAAATTTTATCAAAGAGATCATCAACACTCTTCACTTCCCTTCTCTCCTCTTTGAATTAGGCCAGGTAGCTGAGACCAAATATGAGACTCCTTTGCATTCCATTGCTAGACAAGTGCCCTGTCAGTCTGGTGTGGGAAGCTCCCTCCTTCCTCAGCCTGATTAAGGTTTCATTGAGATTGATATACTTCTCCTTTCTGACAAAAAAGAAAAAAGCCACAGCACTGGAAAAATCACTGGTTTCTCCATTGCCATTCAAGACGTGGACATACCAGCTTGCCTGAAGTGAGAGGCTTTCACAGTTACTCACTAGCTGCCAGCAGGAAAATACAGCAGTGCTGGCACATTTTTAGAGTGCTTTAAACTTACTTCAGCCTTCAAATTAAAGCTGCAGCTAAACATGTTTCACATGTTGCTTGAGAGATTAGTATGGGAATTAAGAGGCTTGATGTCACTACCGCACTGAGTCCTTTCTCTGCCCCACTTGCAAATACAGATATATAAATGTTTTCTTCAGTTCATGAGGACCCTGTGCAAAACTTATTCTGAGGAGCTTTATCATGCACTGAACGCTGTTGCCTCTGGAGCCTTTTTAGCATCAGCATCAGATGCTTTTCAAAACTTAGATTTAATATGGTCTCCCCTTCCCTCTTCAATTTACATCTTTGAAATTTCGTGCAATTAAATTTCTCCTGACTTCTTACACTTCAGTGATGATGAGTTATGAACTGCAGGCATGGATTAAAAAAAAAAGTGTCTTGAGACCAGCATCAGCATGTGAGCAAGTATGTGTCTTAGTTCCATCATTCTTTTCCTGGTGACAAGCAGAATTTCATAGAGAAATTGTTAGTGGATAATAAATGTGATACCTGGTGGTCCTACAACAACACTACATTATAATACTAAGCTCAATTAAGGTCACCTTGATAGAAAATTGATATTACAGGGATGGAGAAAGGAAAGTAAAAGGAACACTGAATGATGCATAGATTTGGTAAATACAGTTATACAGAAAGGCCAATGAAACTAGGTCTCTTCTCTTTAAAAATGGAGTGGTGAGAAATGAAATATAAAAAACTATGAAGACAATAGAAAATATAAGCATGATTTCAGGTACCTAGTGCACACAATATGACCAAGATAGATATTAATTTAATGAATAACAGCTGTCTTAGAGTTACTCAGTAATAATGTACACAAACTGAAGTCATGACAAAAATGCAGCACTATACTATTACAGATAAACTATAGTTTCATACCTGAATACACACTCTAAATCTTTGCTTAGAGAATGTCAGTGAAAAACAACAAAACAAAAAAACAGATCAGATAAGAATTTCCTTGACAACTGTGAACGTTGTTAATTTTTGGATTTATACAAAACAAACTCTCTGCTAATCATGCAGTTAATGAATAATGATGAAGCTAAGCAGAAGCTGAGTTTCGAAAAAAAATATTGTTGCAGAAGTTGATAACTGTAAACAAATACACTGAACCAGATTAAGTGACACTAGTAATTTAATTTAATCACTACCTTAATATAATCACTATCAACACACAGTCCAGTGCAGTGAACAACACTAGGACAGTATGGAATTCAAAACCCACCACTGCTCCATCTGAAACTCTCAACCTTACCAACCCAGAAGACACTGGGGCCAGCGAGAACCTGGACCAAAAGGGAGCCCCAGTTTGGAGAGCTGCTGCTCTGACATGGTGACTGTGCACATTTAAGCACTGCCTGAGCAGTGCAAGCAGCTTCAACAAGGCAGAAGAGTGTAAAGAAGGGAGACTGGAGCTGTCTGGTAAAGCAGAACCTACGGGAGAAGCTGAGACTGCAGGGAGCTCCCTGGAAAATCTCTGCCTTCTTTTCCTCCTCTCCAAAATGGGTCTCATATCCTTTTTCCATCCTTCTGTCTCATCCCCTGTGCTAACTCAGAGCCACCTAGAGGAATGGAACATAAAATCAGAATTTTTTTCTTTAGGTTCACTCTCTATTTAACAATGACTGTAAAGTCACAACAAGGGAGAACAGAAATATATACATAAAAGATTCATATCCTGGAATTCTCTGTCTCCTTTAAAATTTATGATTATGTGTAATTCCAGCATTTACTTGATCGGGATGCCATGGGATGAGAGCAGCTGCAATATGATACAGTATCATAATCTAAACTAATGAAAAATCAATAGATGAATATATACATCTCCACCTGAATTCATAATCTATACAATTATGTAAATATATCTATCTAGAAATAACATAGTACATGTTTGTGCATAGTTTGGATTATATTGTTTTATAGACCATAGAACTTCAAGAAGATGGCTCATTTATTTACTTGGGTTTTGTTTTTCTTCTTTCTTTCTTAGGCTGGCATGATATGCTGTCTTGGTGATGTCAAGTTTATTTAGAATTTATAAGATTTGTGGTAGGCAAAGTAAATTTTATATTCAGGGAAGACATTCCAGAGTGCTTATTCTCTGTACTGTGAGAGTGGCTAGCTGCTCTTAGGCTTGGATTATTTCTGCAGTCCATGTAAGCCCTGAAGTAAAAACAGGATGTAAAAGAAGACAGAAAAATGTTTATGCTTTGTTATACCAAATGGCCGATGGAGTACTGTTAATCTAGAAGAGAGCTAATGATAGTTCCCTTCAGATAACAGTTCTCACAGCAGGTTCAGTCTTCAATGTTAAAAAAAATCACCTTATTACAAATAAGAAAATGGTATAAGAATACCTTAATGTGTGTGTATAAAATTGATTATATATTGTAGCAGACAATGAAGAGTGCAGCATGGATTATATTCTGCCTTATTGGCAAAAATGGATCAGACAATTTTCATTTTAGAAGTTCTGGCATGATGAACAAAAAATCTAAGGAAGATTATTTTTCTAGTTTTGTTGTGAGTCTTTAAAGGGCCTAACACAACATTATTCTTTCTACTAATCTTAAATTCCTTTCTCAAGAAGGAGTTTTACTTTCCCCAGCCTAGGCAAATCTGGGAGTGGAGTTTTTTCCTTATCCCTGTCTCAGCAGCCTGGTGAGTGAGCAGCTGAGCATGGTTTCAGGAGATGCCTGTGTCTAGTTGACAAATACACCTATGTGACATGAAACCAAGTGGCATTTAGGCAAGCTACCAAATTTAAATACCTTTGTAAGAGCTTCACCCATCAGCAATCCATCACCCATCAAACCGTGTTTGAGACTTTACTGAAGTTCTAAATTGTGTCAAAATGAACGGCAGATTCTCATTCTCCTGGACACTGCTTGCAATCTCAGGTGAGTAAAGACCCAAATAAAAAGACAAATCACTCAGCCACTTTAGGATTACATGAAAAGGAGTTATCCAGACAAAAGGGTAAAATAAGTTTTAGTTAAATATAAGATCTTAAAACTCAGAGAACATACCCAGAGACAGGTTCTGCATCTTACAACTGTATAATACCCACAGATATCATGTGACATATAGTTGCTAAGTATTTGTTGTTTTTGTCCATCTCTCCTTCAGAAAATATGGATATGTTCATTATATTCTCATTCCTATAGGTGTACATCTCCCTTATCCATAACTGGTCAAGGTCCATACTTGACACACTCTAATGTTGACGCGATGCTTCAGGCCAAAGATTGAGCCATTTTATAAAGTCACATTCTTATTATCATCATCCAGACCTTTCTAAAGATCAGCCTTCAGAAATGATCCAGCAGTTAAACCAATACCGACTAATCAGTTACCTTTCCACACCTTCTGGGCAGAGCAACACTTTGCTGAGCCTGCTGCTTCTGAAGGGGAAGGTGAAAGTCAAAAAGCAGCCAAAGGTTCTGAACTTCTTTGCTCTGCTTCTAATGATCATTAGGTCCTTGTAAGCTGAAGAAGAGGAAATTAATATTTTTAATGCTGGAAAGAGAAGAGTGGTTTTCTTTGTCTGAACCGGGAAATAAGGGCTGTGTTTGTTCAGTGCCACATACTAAATCTAAAACAAACTAAAACCACATATGAAACAGCAGGAAAGTTTTGGGCAGCTCAGCGTACTTCAAATAACAAATAAAAGCTTAGTTGTTAATACTTATTAGACAATTCTACAAGTGTAACAAGCATAACACTAGTTGTGTTATGATGCATTTTCACAACTCTTTAGCTTAACCACTTTTCAAAATTTTGTTTAACAAAGCAATGAAACTTTCTAAAAGCTACCTCAGCTGTTTGCCATGTCCCTTGACCATGATGTTTTGACAGGGCACTACAGGAAGGAGAAGCACTTGTCTGCAGTGGCAACTGTTGTCACTGACTCTCAGAAGAGCACAAATCCCTTGGTTTATGGCTACTGAGGAGCTACTCTCAGATGGACTCAGGCTAGCCTAGTAGAAGGAGCTTTGTAAGTGCTGAGCATCTTTCATCAGAAATAGGCTGTATCACACTGCAGAATAGGCTCAAAAGTATATATTAATACAAGAGAATATTTAGAGAGAGACTCCTATTATTTTTCGACTCAAAGCACTGCTTTGTATGAATTTTTCCCCGGAAATCCATTTGAGAAGTGAGGAAAGTTACTATTATAGAGATACTTGGCATAGAGTAGGGTGAATAGCAAGACAGTTTACACAAATCAAGGCATTTCTCTCCAAGTTACAGTAACTGAGTCAGGAGAGAAACATATTTGCTTATGGTGGAAATCTGGATATAGTCAACTGAAATAAAAACTAACATAAGTCTCAATCCCCTGGCCAACTTTACTCCCACTTGTGTTGTTTTTGAGCTGAAAATATATTTAGTTGAGAAAATAAGAATGGAATTGGACAGAAGGTTCAATGGAACAGCTTCTGCATCAGCTACAAACACATAAAGCAAGGTGCCTTCTAAAGTGTCCTTAAATTAAATGCATTTAATTCACTACTTGTCCCTACTTAATTAAACATATTTTTCATATAATTTCCAGAGCTCCTTTCATTTCTAAACACAGAAATAGTTATGCTGTCTCCAGGCAACTGGCCTTGATGCTATTAATTTGCAGGATATGAACAGGAGACCATGTCACTGAGCAGTAAGAATGTTAATAAAGCACTCCAGCATTGAATTTTATTTTTTTAACTTCCATCAACACAAGCAAAAAAACTCCTGTATTCTAAGCAACTTTTTGGAAAAGATATTGTATCTTCATTTACATATCACTGTGGAGGAGAGCGAGTCAAAAATCCTTTGTGTATATTATTGACTTGTAACTGATATACCTGGAAGGCTTTATTTACTATTGGGTTTACATTCATTATATGAAAATTTGAGGTTTGAAAGAGATGCATAAAGCTATCATTTACCCACTACTCTTTTAGTTGATAGTAAATACACTATCTAGTACAAGGTAATTTTGGAAATAGTAATTGATAACTACTTGGAGATAGAATAGGATAACAATTTAGCATGTACCAGTCTACTCATGCTGATACACAAGCAGCTTAAATCAGCTTAGTTTTAGCTAGGTGATTAGGAAGTTAGACAACAGGGAAAAGTCAGAGATCTTAGAGTAGGGTGGGTCTACGAAACACCTTTCACAGGCAGGAATCAGGCAAATGATGTTGCGCCCAAAGTAGCCTATACTTGCATGTCTAAGATAATTAGGATTAAAATAAAATGGTAATATATCTAATCACCTCATGCAGATTAAGATAATTTTATCATTATAAAAGACAGAACCAGGATGCTGTTCCCAAGTGCTGGGTATGCATCCATGCAGGGGTTTCAGGTCCTTTAAACACAGATTAGATACAGATTTCCTGCCCTAATAAATTAACTACTTATTAATGGTCTTCAAAATAATATTAATTATTATATTTAAAATTTTATTCTCATTTATTTGTTTTCATCATTATTTATATGTTCATCAACTGCATATATTATATATTCATGCATCATATGGATTTTCTTTGTCATATCAGAATTGTTTTTCTTCAATTACTCATTCTATAGACTGTTTAGCTTTTCAAGTAAAAAAAATATCTTATTTACTGTTGTGAGAATCCGGTTTGTTTTGGTTCATTTATAGTCCCCTGATTTCTATCTAATGTCCAGTAATCTATAGATTTGTGACCCTATATTAATAAACCTTATTTATCATAGAATCATAGAATGGTTTGGTTGGAAGGGACCTTAGAGATCATCTAGTTCCAACCCCACTAGACCAGGTTGCTCAAAGTCTCATTCAACCTGGCCTTGAATTTATATGTAAATTCTATTCATAGCACTTTGAATCACTCAAAACTAGACCTAGGAATGGAAATGCCTTGACCCATTCCCTTCACCAACATCACAGTCTCCAAGATTCTTTAGGTCTTCAGTGTTTGGAGGCAAGATTCAATTAGATGTTTTTTATGGTGACAGGAGAAAGACATCTCTCTCTAAACAGTGTTATGAGACCCCTACCCACCCAACTTAGTAATTTATCTCCCTTTCAAGTGTCCAGTACCTCTCATTTGGGAGATTAATCTCACTCCTGGAGAGGAGAAAAATCCCGAGATAAAATGAAATGACTAATTCAATTGTGGGAAAGAATATCAGCTCTTCCCTCACGCATGTTTTTTCCTCCGTCTCGGCTAGTGAGTGCCCTTGCCAGGCTCTTTGGAAAAAATCCCAAGCAGTATGTTTGATTAATTAAGGTTGCATTACAACACCACCCATCAAAAAAGCATTGTGCTTTTTGTTTGGAGAACACCTTATCTTCCTGAATGCACTGGTCGGAAGAAGTGCCTCAAGAGTGTTCAAGAAGGAGAGATGCCAAATCCAGAAATGAGAGCATGTTAGAAATTTGATAGCATGGTCAGGTAACTTGTGATTATAAATTGGTTCAAAATGAGGTTTCACTTGTGTAACAGGTTGGCATATATAAATTCAGTAACAAGATTCATAGATTTTAGGGCCAAAATAGACTATTTTTCTGATATAATTTAGTATGACCCACTGTGTATCACAGTTCTCCCTGCAGTAGGAACTATAATTTTTGCTCAGCTGCACCTCCCAAGGAGGCATTTTGTCTTGATCTGAGGACATCAAGGGAAGGAAAATTCATTTCTTCACAAGAAAGCTTGTTCCAAAGTTTAATAATCTACATCAGTAAAAAAAGTGATGCATATCACCAATTTAAATTTGTCAAACTATCTTCCATACACAGAATCACATCATCTCTTTTGTCAAGTATGTTAAAAAGCTTCTTAGTCCATAATAATCTTGAAGATTCTTATTCACCAGAATCAAATCTTTTAAAAAAAAAATCCCACAAAAACTCCAAACCCCACCACTTTGCTAATCCAGATGGCTATGTCTTTTTCTCTAAGCTCTTTCTGAATCAGCCTCATGGTTTATAATTGCACAGTCTATATATATTACCCCTTGAAATCATGAATACTAGAACTGTATGCAATATCCTGGTTACATAACCTTAAATAAATCCATACCTGTTTACAAAATGATCTCTTACACTACAGATTGTACTTACACATCAAGAAGCCCATCAACCCTCTTTGTTATCACATCACACAAGGAACTCTCATGCAACCATGTACACAGACTGCACACTTTTCCAGCAGATATTACTTTGGACTATATCCAGTCTGGTGTCTCAGACTGGATGCTCCAGAAAACAAACCAAAGGACAATGGGATGATTGAGAAACTGGTTTCAAAAGCACACTCCTCATCTGAACTAAGATACTAACATAGGCACTTTATAAATCTTAAGTTACTGCTTTCACGGACAGGGTCCCTAAACTTGTAGATACAGGCTGAATACCTTGTCCTTAAATGTACAACCCGTATTTGGTTCCAGTAAAACACCCAGTCAAACTTACATTAACGACCTGCTTATTTTAATCATCGTTTCTGTCATTTTTTGGTCTTAAGTTTTATCCGTAATCATTTTATAATATATTTTTTGATAATTGACACAAACCATGCATAGTATCAAGCTGAGTCCTAATTCTGTCAGGAGCATGCTTTAAATATTACTGAGAAAGGAGAACACATTACATCTTGTACTTCAGCTGCAACATCTTTTAGACTGAGTTGCTCGGTCTGCCCAGCTCCATCAAGCAGGCTGCTACAGCAACCTTGAGGAATCTCACATAAGACCAGTCTGGTTGTGAAAAGAAGGAGGGGTGGCAGGATTCTCAGGAAGTTAATTATAATCATCTCACTGCAAGGAAATCCTGAGTTGCCTCAAGACAGATCCATTATATTTCAGCTGGCAATGGACTCTGAGAGGTTTGTCACTAGGGAGAAATGGCAGACCTCTGCTTTGGACATATTTCCTTGGGCTGCCCACGTCAAAGGGCAGGGAGAAAGAGTGACAGAAGGACCCACATAGCTGAGGAACAGATGTAAAAATGTCTTGGCTGAGGAATGAAGTCCAGTAAGGCAAAAAAGTTATCATCCTTACTTGACATTTTCCTTATGAAGGAGCTTTAAAGAAACAGGTAATATATTCAGATAAGCAAACAGATTTATTCTTTCAAATAATGAAAAAATGGCTAATTTGTCTTCATGTCTTATGAAATACCAGATTTCTACCAGCGGACTCCAATGCCTTTGAAAAATAAAGGTAGGAGTGTCACATTCAAATTAATTCTACAGATACTTATAGGTTTGACCTTAACCTATGGGTATCAGATGTGGGGTGTATTTCCCATGAGCAGCATAGTTAGTGAAGTGCTTCATCACTCCCAAAAGACTCACCCCCAATGCCTTTCCACTCAGAATCAAAGGCTTTTATACCACACCACCTATCTGCCAGGATCTGTCAGAAGGGATAGAGGAATGTCATCATTTGTGTGATGAGAACAACTGAAAAGAGCACCAGGCAAGAGAAAATGTGTGCAGCCTGTTACTCAGTAAAAGAATCTGGGAGAAGGCAGCAGCAGCAGGGTGAAAGAGTGGCAGTCAAAATAGGAGTTCAAAGGAAGGAGTTGCATGGATGCCAGTACTATCAGAATGCATTTATACATCACTAAGAGTAGGCCATCCTTGGTAAAAAGAGTAAGACACAACATAAACTCAAAACTCACCAAAAACTTCCAGGATCACTGGGATCCTTCCTGTACTGTTCTAATGTATGGAAGATACTAATTTATTTTACATATTTTCCATTTTCTCACAAAAACACTTCTGTGTTTCATGGGGCCACCTTGCTAAGACATATTCCTCATCAAAGAGGAATATTTTAGGGAAGCAGCACTAACAAAAAAACAGGAATTAATTTATGCTGACAAACTGTAGTGCAAGTATAAAAGATCTGAAAAAGGCATTACCTGTTGGGGATCCAGGCAATGTAATCCCAAGCTGCCCCAGAGCGCTGGGTGCGCAGAGCCGGCCGCCCTTCCAGCACTTGATGTTCTTGCTGGTGTTGTAGGTTTAGCAGTTTTTCAACATCCACCAAACAGAGTACATCCTGCTCCCTCCTCTGGGGCTCAGGCACTAAAGGTACCCTGGTGTCCCCAGCCCTGCCTTTTAAGGTCCACCCATTGTTAAGCAATTAGCTTTATTATTACCAAACAATTAGCACCTGAGTGTAATGACCAGTAGGGCTGCCCTATCAATCAACAATCAGTTCCCACTCTGATCAACCTCTACAGTACCTTCTAAAATTGCTTCTTACCTTATCAGCAGGCAAGGGAACAATCTGAAGCTCAGATCAGTTCCTCCCACCACTTCTTCTGGGTAGGAAAAGTGAGGGCTTAAAATATTTGCACTTAGTGAAATAGTATGCATGTGTTATGGCCCAAGACTAAGACTGTGTCACTGTTTGGTCAGTTGCTCTATCACCAGACCCCACGCAGGAGGGGGAATTGGGAGAAAGAAAGGAGACCCGTGGGTTGAAATGAAAACAGATTTAATAGAATAATACTAATGATCTAATACTGCCCTCAATGCTAATACAAGATACACAGTTACACTCAGCTCCAGATAGCAGTTGTGAGCTGAGCACTTGTAGCAGTGAGGGCTGAGTGCCAACACTACGAGCACAACCACTCCAGCAGCGACCTCAGCAAGTGGAGGAGCAGCCTCAGGCATGGGATGACTGGCGAGTCGGGTGGGACCCTCTCAGGAAAGCAGCCATGGTAGAAGCCCCCCTAAAACCTTGCAAACTTCCTAATTTATAGTGAGGGTGACATTTATGGTATGGAATGGAATACTTTAGTTGGTCATCCTGGGTCAGCTCGGTCCCTACAGAAACCTGCACACCAGAGCATCTCATCTCTTTTGTTCTCACAGTACTGTACTCTGCAGTCTCTCAAAATGACCGTTCCTCTGAACAGAAAAATTTTAGAATTCTTTACTAATTTAGAATTCTGTCCCAGCAAAATCAGGACAAACTGTAATGTAAAACAGCAATTTTTGACTTCTTTTTTCTTGCCATTTATTTGTAGGCTGCTATCTGACCATTGTGACAATGGATTATCAAAATTAAATGTGTCAAATTCTCTGTCAGTTGTGGGCTATAAAAATCAGCTATCTGTAAGCACCCATAATAGACGTATTTGGTATGTCCATATTTGTCCATAATTTCCTTTTATTTAAAATTAAACTTAGTTCAATTGTTTACAAATATACCCTGGAAGCGGTCAGGAGTATTTCTAAAAAAACATATAGAAAGACAGCACTCATAGTTCTTGTTCGCATGACCTCCTGTTTAACAGGTGATGTGAATCTGAAACATTGTTCTTCCTTTGTCCCTCCTCTTTGATGGCTTTGCTTCACATCTTCATGGTGCCTGTAGCTTGTGAACTATTGCTTTTCCTTTATTTAAAATAATACAGTTTGTTTATCACATAAAAGCAGATGTTAAAACTAGATTCTCCAATTATCACACAAAACTGATCCATACATATGTACGACTTTATCAGGTAATAACAGGTACTGAATATTTATCCCCTCAGCCACAATGGCTACGCATTACAAATTTATGACTGCACAGTATCTACTGTGCAGCCTCCTTCGAACAGTCTCAAATGAACAAATCTCACGTATCTCTCCTGGGGCTGTGATGTTTTTTGGATTTGTTTTGTATTTACTACCTTCAGCTTGTGTAACCACAACCAATCATGCCATTGTGGTGCCTTCAAAAAGTACGTATGTTGTATTAATACCCACCAAATTTCAGATTTTGCTGCCAAGGACTTGTGTATGTCAGGAGGTTAATAAACACACAAATTACAAGTATTAAACAGACAAGTGATACTTCCAAATCAAATGGAGACATTTTCCAGGTCACCTTGAGATATAGCACTTTAAGCATCTCATGAATTTCCTATGATGATGGCCTGAGATGAAATCCCTATAGCACACTATGAAATCCAAAGCTTTCTGTCCCGGGGTATGTATAGGATTATTTATGTTTCAGTGACTATAAAAATAGCTTTGTCCCTCCTTACTGAAAGGAGAAACTTCACAATATGAAACTATATAAATGTGTAAGTCAAGCTGGTCACTACATAAATAACAGACAGTATGGTACGTGCATACTTTCTCACTTTATCATAATCACAGAGTACAGTACAGTTATAATGCAGAACAATTCAAGTTTCTGTTGTCAGCTGTTTATATATAAACACACTGCCCTTGCTAGCACACAGCATGTATGAGGTGACTGAAATATCTGATAACAAAATTCCAAGTCAGAATATTGCTTAAATAGGAGACTGATGGGGCAAAGAAGACATAAAATATTTAGGTAAAGTGTCTGACGTTGGCATCCTGCCCTCAGCAACTCTACAGTCTAACTGCCTCTCAATCCAAACCAAGACCAAGGTTCTTCTGACCATTTTAGCCCTGTAACACAGGTGGATAAATTGTTTTTAGTGTAGTGACTGTAATAAAGCCTAATTTCCTATAGTTTTGTGCCCTTTGATCCTTTATTTCTTACCTTTAGCTTCCTTTTTCCCTCCCTCTATCTCCTTGTGTCACTTCAGTGAGGAAGAATCAACACATTATGCAGCTGAGAGCTGTAAATCTGCTAATTTAGTAGCCAACACATCTGTGATGATTAGCCATCTGGCTACCACCAAACAATATACAACAGCCAAATTTTGTGTGCTTTCCTTTTGTGTCAATGCTTCTGTTTCTATTTGTTACCAGTAACTTCAGTTTTACCAAATCAGCGTTCAGACTGAAATTCTCTTTAAAGTGAAATTGTCTGCGTTTCTGCTTCAATGTTGAACCAGCACAGCTCCACCTGAAGGTACAGGAGCTGGGCTTCAGGCTTCCCCAAAACATTTAGTACAAAACAAGCTAAGACAAGCCCTACATTTGTTAAACTGTTCAGCCTCAATTTTAGTGTATCCTTCTGACTGAATAGTTTCACATCTGAAAAATGGAAAAATATCATACCCCTTTCTTCACAAAATGTTGTATAAATAAACTCAGTTTTTGTGAAAAGGACAGTCTGGTGACAGAAAAAGTAAGAAATTCATGGTTCTGTCTTCAATGCATAGTTTGAACAAGACTAAAAGGCACAGAACTATGAGACAAGAAGCTGATCATTAAATGAGTGCCACGAATTTGTGTTCTTGTAAACCAGGAGGCTTTGCAAAAACAATATATGAGCAAATAATCAAAGACTAAATTATGTTATCATGGACTATTTATTTCCTGTTCCTAATGGAAACATTTTCCACATTATTTCAGCAAGGGCTGGCAATATCTGGAAATAGACAGGCAAAACTGGCAGGCCATAAATAGCCTCAGCACCAGAGAGAAGGAAAGGGAAATCATTAACACTTGCAGCCACCTTCACAATTTTTAAAATACATCCATTCTTACTTGGCACTATGGACCATGAACTGTCTCCCACTGCAAAGAAAAGGTTAGTCATAATGAGAGTGAAGAACTCGGAATCAGAGATGAATGACAGCTTTCTATCCTTACACTCATTGCAAAAATAAAGCCTGCAATTAATTAAGTATATATGGAAACTTCCACAAAGAGTCTTCTTTGCACAATATCCATTCTTCTAATGAACACATTTTTTTCTGTAGACACTGAGCAAAAAAAAAAGTTAAATCAACTTTAAAGTGCCTAGGAATACCTAGAAATATGTTCAAAATACAACCAAATAGCCAGTCATTTCTCTGTCTCAGGCCTTTCAGTTATTGTCCTTTAGTCTAGAAAACAGAATCCCAGATCTTCTAAATCAGGACTTTTCAGTAGTGGATCAGGATTTTCCCTTCAGAAAATTAAAAGTTCATTCTGGTCCAAAGAGTGTCTGTTGATTCTCACCCATTATCCTAACCTCTCTGTTCAAAATCTATTCTCTTGCATTATGTTACAGCATAGAAATAATTCATTTTCCTTAAAGAATGTAATATCTCAGCTTTTGGAAGATTCTCAAAGCGATTATGCATTCATAAAAAGATCATCCATCCTACAGGGATCATGAGTCCTACAGTATTCCCAGATCCTCACTGGGATCAACAAGGCATATTTTTGAATTGAAAAAGGCAACCCTGTGAATGAACTCAGCATCCTTCTGCAGTCTACCACCTTCAAAATACCAAGTCATCTGCTGTTCTTAGGTATTTTAATTGTATTTAGCAAAGTGAAATGTGACATTTTTGCAGTGCATTATATATCATGAAAAGGTGATTACAATAGACTTTTGCTTATTCAGGACACAAACATTCTTGAATGTAGGTATAGAGAAAGAGGTATTCCAGATGAGAATGCTTCTGTAAAAAGAGAGTATTATAAAACTGGAGAAAAAAAACGGCAAGCCCAGTTGTTTTCATACTTACACAATGGGCATTGATGGCTTTTTTTTTATTATTAAATTCGATTGAGATGTCTCATTCCCTTTTTGGATTTTAAAGGAGATTGGACAAATGATGGAAAATATATGACTGTCCCACCACCGATAAATGCAATTCTTTTTGATTTCACATGGCTATTTCTATCCTGCAGTACAAAACAGGGTGCAGGTGAAGAGAATGTTTCTTCATATTTGAATAACGCAATTTTAAATGTTGTAGAAAAATTGAGAGATTGACCTTTTGTTGATGAATGTCAAAGTTATTTGCTCAAATCAAAGCCAATACAGAAATGTCATCTTCAGAATATGACAATAATAAACAAGCAGATATAATAAATTAAACTAGCATTGTCTTATTACCAGGCAGTAACAATAGTTCTTTTACTCAAGCTAATACAGCACTGCTCTAGAAAATTCTTTCAGTGTAAAAGGGGATGAGACTTGTTTCAGTCAATGGGTGCTCAACCTTTTCTCAGAAAGACAGCTTGGGGAGCTTACTGTTTTCATTTTATGCATAATAACCTGCTGTCAGAGCATGCAGAAAGTCACAGACTTGCATCCAACCCTCATCTTAGCCTTAAACCTACAGATGCAGGAGAAATCTCTTACAACTGCAAGAGGAATCCTTCCCAAAGCTGAACACTAATTTTCAGAAAGTCAGGTCTTCAGGGCCACAGATGATCAGACAGATTTGAGTTTCTACCCAACCAAGCATGACCTAAGGAGTATACTCTATTCCACAAACTGTATATTTTTAAATAAGGAGTCATTTCATTAAATACATAATGACATGCCTGTCAGGGTGACAGTTAGGAAGAGCTTTATGATCTGAACACCCTATCCTGATGCTGATATTTGAAACTTTGTGACACATAAAAGTGCACCATTGATCAGGTCCCTTTTAAAACTCTGCAGTACTAATCTTCTTATTCGTGTACATAACCCAGTGTTTTTATTATTAATGGCCATGTTAAATTGCTAATAACTAAAGTGTAGTAATGAAATATGCATGTTGGTACATGAAGATATCATTAAAACCAATCCACTTATAATATGTCATATAATTTGTGGTTTCATATTTTATACTAGCTCTTGGCAGAGTAATTAAAGAACAATCAATCCTTTCTCACTAATTAACATTGTCAGTATGTCTGTGTGATATGTAAAATGTGCTAATGAGTTAAGAACCTTCAGCATTTGGGATGACTTGTGTTTTTTCTCTCTCCTGGAAGGATTTTAATAAAGAAATCTCTGGAAGTAGAGGCATCATTATATTTAGTGGAAATCAAAGAAGGATAATGAATGGGACAAGAGGTTAGAAATCAGGAGGCATTAATTTATCTTCCTCATTATGCTCCATTAAGTGGATCCTTGCTACCAAATAAAATTGATGATTTTGAGCATCGATGTAAAATTTTTCATTCCATTTTGAAATTATGAACTCTGAATATCTGTATTTACTTCTCAGCTCCAATATGTTTATGGCAATAGCCTGGCTTTTCCTGTCTTTTTAACTCAATTTGGACTGAAACCCAGAGAGTAGTTAAAATGGGTTAATCATCTTTAATCAAGACATTTGAGAACTTTCCAGTACAGGATTTTATTTTAAAATAACTTCAGCAGACAGACTAATGCATTCTTGGGAATTTAAAGGCTTTCAAGTTGCCTCCTTCCAAAGAGGGACACATCAAGGGAAGAGAATAGCGTTGGGGATCCCAAGAGTACCAGCACCTGGAAGACTTTCTGTGCAGTCTGGTCTTGGGTTCCTGGCTGTCTGGCATAACATCAGAAGTCTATGTTCGGAGTGTTTCAGTAACACTTTGGTCTTGAGTATACCACACAGATAAAACAGGACCATAATTTTAATGGCAGGACACTGTGGCAGTATAAATAATACAATGAGCCTCAAACAATTAGTAATCTACCATTATAAAGACAGTTTTATTCTCTAAATTATCTCCTTTTATTATATTTAGCTATGAGAAAAGATTTCATGTTCTTCACATATTATTTCCTGTGAAGACTGAGGTGTTTCTAAGAGATGTTTTTAGACAAAGAGAAAATTAAGAAACTTTCATCCCATTTTATAAGCTTGAAATTAATTTGCTCTTTCAGGATCAAGTGATGTTCCTTGATAGAAACAGATCTTTATGATCAACAAATGTATCTGGGGTTGTCAACATAGTAAAAGACATCTTGTGAGAACTTTGTGCTTTCAAATACATCAATTTAAAACAATTCTTGCATAGTAGCTGTTGAAAATTTAATAATTAACTTTAAAAACTTAATAATTAGAAGCATATTTTGTTTTGGCACAACATCAATGAATGCCTTTTGTTGGCTATGGAACAATTTTATCATCCCTGGCAGTGGAAGTTGTTGCATTGCCTTGATTAGTACTACTGAAGGTACCTTTGAGGAAAACAGAAGTGATTTGGTGCTGACTGGATTTTGAGTGGAACTATAGATGAAACTTTTTTCAGCATAAATACCATTCCTTTTTAACTTTCTTTCCTTTGATGTCACATAAAACTAAGCCACAGTAGGGCTGAGCAAAGGACTTAAGACTGGTTTGGTGAGACTTCGGAGTGTCTTCTGTTGGAACTATTTAAATCATGAAGATTTCAGAGAAGACAGTATTGTAGTCATCTGCTTAGAAAAATAATTCTCTGTTTCCTTATTAGTATTTTTTATGGCAAGACCTTGTACTCTGGTCAACATCTTCAGTACCAGATAATCATAATCTGTTTTTAGGTGCTTTAGGTACTAAAATTGTTACGTTAATTGACATTTTCAGTAGTAATACTAATGAGAACATCTGAAGCGAGCTTTGTTAACATTACTTCCAGCACAGACACAGATGAATAAAGACATGAACATACTACTTGAGTTTAAAAAATGTTCCAAACTCTTGATGGTGTGCAGCCTACAAGTACATTTTTTGTTTATGTGGCAAAATAACCACACTAAGACCCAAAAAATATGCTTCTCTGTGGGATGGTTTAAAAAAATCCTCAAGACAGATCTGCTTTTAGCTTTCACTCCCTTGAGCTAAAAAAGTAAAACAGAAGGAATATCAGTCCTCTCTGGCTAGACCGTGCTAGTCTACAAAGAAAGGGAAGAATGAGAAAGTAGAGAAAAAGAAGCAAACAGAAATCTACTAAAATGGTAAAGCCATAAATATTTATATGTGTTGCTGGAAACTCCAGCTAGTTTCAACATCAGTCCACCTCTATTAAAGTGCAGGACTATGCTTGTCACAGAGCCTTAGTAGGTTGAGACCTTTGGTTTAAGGAAGCAAACATGGAGAAATAAAGGTAAGGTGACCATGTAATCTGTCACTTTAGAATCTCATTCCTGACTCTCCTGTTTCAGACCTTACTGAAGCTATCAGTCAGCTAGCTTTTGCTGAACAAACCACTGTAACTGGAACAAACCAGGCTCTTGGCTGTGTCTACGCAGTTGCGGGGAGCTTGCCATAAGGTGCTGGTTGTGGAGCCTGCAGTAGTGGCACGCAGGACTGTGCAGCAGGTATCCCTGCAAATCCCACCCAGGGATATTCACTGAGCTTCTCCTTCACAAGGGCATTCCTCTGAAAAGCTATTTGGTGGTGTTTTGGACAGTGGCTGCTTTCATAAGATGTAGGCAAACTGCAGGATTGGTCTTGACTATAACTGTAGCTGAAATATTTCCATACTTGTGATTAAATATATATACCAATGCCTTTTTTGACAAAGTTATATAGCCCTATACATTGTAGGACTAAGATCCAGTCCCAGGATATTGGTTTTCAAACAAATTGTGCACATCCTGAAGAATTCAATAGTAATATGCTATGTTAGTGACACCAGATATATATCATTCATTACTTCTCTTTCAACCTCATTTCATAAAAACACTTTTATGAAACTCATCCTTCTAACCCCACAACTACAAGTTACATTTAATGTCTTCACTGCTGTGATATAGAAAAAAAATAGTTTATGATCTGAAGAAATACCAGTTTTATAAAATTTATACGGTGATATTTCTTAAAAAATTTGCTTCTAACGGTCCACTCAAATGAATAAAGTACCCAGATTCTAGCCAATGATTCCAATGAGTATATTTATAACTATTCAGTATAAAGAAGATAGAGTAGCTGCTTAACTTCAGTTTACAAAAGTTACACCTTTATCTAGAACTTATTACTGTAATAAAGTACTAATTCAATTTAATTGACAGTGCTGGTAGGATGCCTTCATACTGTGATTCTTCAAGGCAAAACCAAAGCATCCCTAAAAGTTTTTTTTAAATTTTCCTGTTAAAAAAGTATAGCCTTTCAGACCAATGCATACAGGTTTTGAGATCAAAAGTAGTAGTAAACTTAGTCTTTATGCTTTAATTCCAGTCTAACCAGTCTCGCAAAACTACATGAAAGCCAGTTTCCTATATGATAACTATAAACCAGATAGAAATATTTTTTTGGAAGGAAATGCACCATTGAAGAGTGTACAGCTCTACACATTATATCCACTGTGAATAAATATCTTATATGTCCTCCCATAGAGAAACATGGTTTAATTCTTTAACTATGTAATTTAACAAACATAGTGTCTCCATTGGCTGTGAAGATGAGGAACACACACCATTCACAGACCAATTTTTGTATATATATAAAATTAAGATCAGCTCAAAAGCTTCATGAAAGAGGTTTCTTCTACAAGAAAATCAAATTAGCTCATTGTTCCGTGTATAACAACTAATGATCATACAGAGAGATGACTATATTTTACATAAAACAAAGTCTTAATTTCAGTACTATGACAAATAATTCCCTAGAAAAACAAATCTCTATCTCAAAAATGTGTAACATTTTCTATCAAAAGATTCATTCATGCTTTTTAAAAAGGAAATATTTCACTGTATCTGTTTGGGAAACATAATCAAATGTTTGGCACGTGTGTAAAACCATTTTTGTGGCTTTCATTCTATTTTCTTTTTAACTAAAACCACTATAGTTTGCTTTGTAAATAGTATAATATGAAATGCATAAAACCCTAAAAGTATAAATCATCAAAATAGTATTTTATGTTGTTGTTTTTCTTAAAGAGCATGTTTTCTAGTTAAATGGTTCATTTATAAAGAAGCAAACATTTAGCCATCTTAATCCGTTTGCATTCTGTTGAGATAAGTTATCAGTAGTTCAGTAATTGAATTTCTTTCTAATTCATACGGAGTCTGCCTGCAGGGGACACATTAACTGCTAGGCCCAAAATTACATAAACTTTACAGTGTTCTGCTAGAAATCAAATAACAGAAAGCCAAAACAAACACACACAGCCCAGAGCTTCGAGACAACTGAATTTTAAAGGGTGATGGAGAAGTGTGAGTGGCAAGTTTATTCTTGAGATTCAACTTGGTTTACCAAACTGAGCTAAAAGCTGTTTAAAATCTGTATCAGTACAGACATCATGCTGACGGTATTCTAAATCAGATGTGATTACTCTGTAGATCAACAAAACACAACTATAATGGAGTGATGGATCTGGAGTACCACCCTTTCCCATGTAGTTAACTTGGCTAATGGCAAATAAAAGTGAGTCATTGAACATCTTGCATGGGGAATGGATATATAAAAGGATAGGTACCTACACAGACACAGTTCCACGGAAAATGCAGATTTCTACAGTAGTACAGCCTAAGGCCACTATTGCTTAACTGTAGCTCTGTAAAGCAGCTTAAATAGATAACATAAATTATAGACAAACAATGTCAGAATCTCAGCTGTATTGAACAGTGTTTGCATGTCTCATGAGTAAGATTGCATCAGTTAATGCAATTTGTGGATGCTGCCTTTCGAGCAAACCATCAGAGAAATTATAAAAGAACCGTGAATCCATCTCCTCTTCTCTTCCCCTCCACACCCACACCCAGGACTCTGTCAGCAGCATGCTGTACCAAGCAGAAGCTGTAATGTTAACATGTGCATCCAAAAGCTACTACTTCTAGCTTAAATGTGTGATCTTCACTTATCCTTGCACTACAAGGGATTCAACAGACTTTATTACCCCACTGATGGTAACTCGACTAGTTTGATGCTGGACCCAAGATGTTACCACTGCTGATTTTGAATCCATTGGTAACGTATACCATGGTTGTCTGTGAAGGTGATCATACTCAGACGGCATCCAACAGTTTATAAAGCTGACTTGGACCCACACTGTAATTGGGCAGGTAACTCCCAATGGCTTATTGTTGGTATTTCTCCTTGTTTTTAAGATCTAGTGACAAAATACTACATTTAGGTTCACCAACTTAGAACTGGGAGTGACTACTGGGAAAATTTAGAAGCTACATTAATGAAAGTGTTCTCCAACTTGAAGAGTCAAAAGTGAGAGAAGAGGGGTTATTTCCTGACTTTGATAGCTCCTTCAAACCCACTAAGTACCAGAAAGAAGGGGTAGAGAAACTGTGGCCTTAATACATCTCCCAGATGAAATTTGACTGGACCTGGTCAGGACTTTCACAGCAATAAGCTGTATTGCTTCCAGTAGAACAAAGCAGCTATACTTAAATATATGGTATTGTCACTATTTAATTGTTATAGATCAAAGATGTGATATGTCACCTTAGGATCACACCATGACCATCTGTTAACTTCAGTTTTTCTTATTAGCAGTTCTCTGTTGAGAAATACTGGACTCCCACTCCTACTGTTCTCTGAAAATCCCTGGCAGAGGCATCTGGAAGTCATTTGCAGCCTATGCTGCTGATGAACAGCGCTGTAATGCAGACAGTGTACACAGCCATGCATCGGCTACAAAAGGGCTTAGGGATTTAGAGCCGTGATCTTTTAATAAAAACTTCTTTCTCCCTTCTTTCTGTGCCATCCCAAGCACTTTTGTCATACATAACAAAACCAATTTTATTTATCTGTTGTAACAAAAGTACAAAAAAGTTATGGCTTTGCAAAAGCCCTAATGTATGACACCTGTCTTTTATTTTTCTCCCAGTAAATATTTGCAAGTGGGAATGTAAGCAATGTGATTCTTTACTTTCTTCCTGAAGGGTTGCTAGTGCTCATCCTTGCAACACCTCCAACAAATATTATTCAGCGGACAAGTCACAGATTCAGCGAGAATAAACTGCAAAGGAAAGCACAGAGGATATGTAAAGCTCCAACAGTAATGAACATAAAGCATCAAAGAAAACTGTTATGGGTTTGTTTGGGTTTTTTTCCCCAAAACTGTGTGATTTCTGTGTACGTTTTTTCTAGAATGTAAGTCTCTGTTGTTTTGATGCTTCTACTGAAACACAGAGCTGGAGCACCCTGAACCTCAAGTTTCTAAGACACCAGTGTTATCTGTCCCAGAACCTAGACTGGAAACAAATGTTTCTCTAGCATGGTGTTTCCACAGCCCCTACAGAGTAAATAGGCTGATCCATTGGCACTTCTGCAATATTTTAACTACATTGCTATAGTTCAAAGTTGGACCTATATATTAAGGTTGGACGAGATGACCCTTGAGGTCCCTTCCAACCTGTATTCCATGATTCTATATATTTGATGTCTATGGTTTCATTTCTCCAGCTAACTGTAACACAAAGTAAACAGTATGCTAAGAAATGAAAGATGAAAGGTATCCTTTAGAGCAGCAAAGATTGTATACGAGCCTCAATACTAACCATTATAGCAGCAGAAATACGAGATAAATTAAGTTGATGTAAAGGATAGCGAAGCCTACAGAGAGATAACAAATCAGTAAACAAAATTAAAGCTGTTAACTAGATATTGATGAGCTGGTTTGTCAGTTAGTGTTGAAAGATTGTGGGTGAAGAATTACTGAATAAGTTGCTGTATCTGAGAATGGGAAAATGGAGGTTATGTTTTTTTATTACCACTGGTACAAATTTAGCTGTTTACAATTGATAAATTAAACTGACTTGTTTTTATATTTTGCTTAGTGCCAAAGTCTCTAATTCAGACTGATTCCTTTTAATGAATGGATTCTACATGACTACAAAGGACCCTGGGTTTTTTTTTTAGAATGATAACCTGAGCATTACTTATTACACTTGTTTGCTCAGTGTGGCTTTGTTTTTCACATCACTTGAATTACCATTCCCTTAGATTGCTGTTAGAGTTAATCTACTGCATCTAGCATGTTGCAGATCCATTTGAATGAATTACTAATCTATTTCTAGTCTTCCTACTTTCCTCTGAATTCCTTCAAAAAAAAGAGATTGAGGCAGGCAGAGAGAAAGACAGTACTTGTCTGTGTTTCTATAAGTCCTGTTATATTATAGAATAGACTGAAATAGGCAAACCAAAGATAAATTATAGAATTTCTGATGAATTTGGAATTGCATCAGAAATAACAGTAATGGATTTGAAAGCATAGAAGATTGTCTTTCAGTAGTTAGGGAGAAAGTTAATACCAAGTGGAGATGATCAGAGACATGGCAAAGGTGAGATAATATCAATAACTCAGAGTATAAGCAACTAGACATTTCTTAAATGTAGGAAAGCAATTAAGAGTCAACTTGATAAAAGGACAGCACACATTCAATGCTGACCCTTTTGATAGAGAACAAAATTGTGAAGAAATCCAAAACCCCACCTCAACACTCCAAAAATCCAAAGTGCAAGTATTGACAATTATTTCAGTGAATTATTAGAAGAGGGATAAATAAATAAATTCAACATCTTTTTACAAACTACTTTTGCTAATTTAGAGCTTCATAAAAATTCCTGAAGTCACGATAGGAGGAAGTCCTGTAGCTGTTTTTGAGAAAAGGAGACCAGAGTGAAAAGTAACGGTAGTAAATTTTCCCATCTCATTATATTCTGCAGAGTTTCAACCTTTCACTTTTAAAAAACTTACTCCTTGGTCAGATAGCTTGGGAGAATATCAGCTGGATTCCAGGCAGAGAGCCTACCTGGGATCCAACATTTTCAGTTCCACAATGGCCTGGTAGAAGATAGGATAAAGAATGTTTTCAAAAGACTTTACAAAAAAGCTTATGATAACAGGTTGTAAGATGGTCCCCAGGTTGAAGAGACATAATTTTAAACCATAGTAAAATTACTAGGAACATCTGTATGTCAGTATAGAATGAAATCTCTTCCTTAGAAAAGCTTTAAGAAAGCCTCTTCTTTAAGTAATTTTGATTAGGTACAGTGTCTGTTCTTTTCTTATATACCCTTAAATGGATATAGAAAACTATTGATATCAACTTGCTAAGCAGTTTAAATAATAAAAAGTCTGGCCACCTGCCTTTGAGTACTGGCTGTTGAATGTGGATGCAACAGTCAGGCTGTAATTTTTCTTTCTATTTTTCAAATGCTGGCTTTCAGTGTGCCAATAAACTGAAGGTATTGCGAGATTGAGAAGTCCAACCTGCTATCTCACTGGAAATAAGAAATTACTGTATAACAAAGTTTGGTAAAAATTGTATTAAGATGATATAGGAGTAGTTTCCAACAATAATGCTGAAGTGTATATAAAATCAACTGTACCTTCTGCTTAAAACTCTTGTTAAAAAGGTTATTTCTACTTCAGATATTGCCTCCTTGATCTGTGACAGCAAAATTTATTTTACCTGCATTTAAAGTGATTTGGAAAAGCTGTTTTTGATACAGAAGCCTCAAGAAAAGATGCTGCTCATCTTGTTCAGAATTTCTGCTAAAACTTTTCTAACCTGGTGTACCTCAGAAGCAGCTTATCTTAGTTACTGGAAATGAAGGTTATTTGAAAAATGTGTTGACGTTTAGCATACAGGGCCATTCTTCAGAGGAAGGAAAGTTTGTATAAGAAGTTATTTACAAGTAAACCAAAAATGTCAGAATAAAGTATCAGACACTAATATAGCATATTAATATTTGAACTTCTAAATTCAAAGCAAAAAGGCAATGCTTGCAGAGCAATGCCTCAGCTCTCACTGTGAATTATGTGTAATCCCTCTGGCATTTTAGAAAGCAGATTTATTTGATTAACTAGTTTACATACATGTTTTGCACCAGGAGATGCTGGTTCATTACGATCCCATTAAAAAAGGCACTCAGACTCTGTAGTAAAGTGTCCCCTAAAATGTCATTTATGGAAGCTAAAATTATAACGAAAAAGAGGATAGTATAGAAAATCCTACATCCTTTCACATGCTGGAAACCCTGAGCTGGACAGCAATGAATAGACCTCTAACCAGCGCATGACATGCTGAGAAGATCCCATCCATGGTAAGGCAACCTCATTTTGGTCTTTTGAGCGCTTACAGGATTTTCTTAAGAGAAAAGCATTCTAGTTGTCATTTCTACTGTCAAATAAAAAGCATTTCACACGATAACTTGTTTCTGCACTTTAGATAAAGGCAAAGAGACATGCAGGTGGCATAATTGCCAGTACTGGGTGGGAGCTGTCTGCACACTAAGTTTATCCTGTAGCCTTGGGATATGCACAGCACAACACTGGCTTCGGGGTCACGCTGCACGCATAGCACAGGGCTGCACCTCCACAGGCTCACTGGTATGGGGATCACTCAATGCACAATGGTCTCCAGGTCAAGATCACAGTAACACGAATTACTCATTTTGAATGACAATAGAAAAGAGGAACACCTTTTTTGAACACATGGTCTTCATTGACTAGGGCTTTTCAAAGACTAGTTGTCCAACTTTGGTCAAGTCTTGAAAACTAGTTTCTTGATTTCCATTTTACAACAATGTAGCAGGACTAAAATTTTTTGCACTTATTTGAGCAACAGAGTTGTTTGACATTTAACTTCAGTTAAATGACACGTCCACAGGTATGCAAATAACTACAAAAATTTGTGTTCTAGAAAGCAAGGCCTAGAGTCTTTAGCCTATCACTTGTTATCATGTTACCTAACTCAGGTTGATTCATGCTTACTTAGCTGGACTTAAAGAGGAACACAGATTATAGTCTGGGCAGGTACCAGCAGAATATTCTTCTTTCCATTTATTTCACTACTATTGGGTAAATAAAAATAAACAAAAAACTCAGAAAAGCAGTTTTAGTACAATTTTGTACTTAGTTCACATAAAACTTCATCTTCAGGCTTGTTTTTTGTGATGTGTTATCTACTTGGGAAGGTGAGAGTTTTGTGGTTCTGATTTGGTTTTCTTGGTTTGATAAACCACAAAATACTGAATAAATTTCTATACCCTGGCATGGCTCAAGTCATTGACTTAAGAGAGTCACTCTTTAGCTGTGCAACATTTACATGAAAAGTGTCTTCTTGATTTCCTCGCTGCACCATATTTGTGGTGGAGAAATTTTATACGGCTCTACAGTTTGTGAATTACTACACTGTTCCTATGGATACTTCTCTTCTCAATACAGGCACAAGTAGAATCATTAAAGTAAAAGTTGAAATTCCCCAACAATATCACAACTAGACATTTTCATTCTCTGACACTCCCATGGTTAAATTTGAATAAACTACTTTAAATGGAAAGAAAGTTTCTAGAATGTTAAATTAAAGCATATAAAAAAAGCTACTCTTCTCCTCGTCTCCAAAAAAATAATTTGCTTTCATCATGTTTCTAACTAGAAAAAGCAATGCACTGAAGTAGCACTGTGTTATTGTTCCTCCCTGATATTTTCTTTTCACTATCTACCTGCTAAATGTACTTTGTATTATTTGACATTAGCTATGTAATTGCATGCACACTGAACAGTGGAGCTGAACATTTCTCCATTTTGGAATAATTTTTTGCTGCTATAAAATTTTCTTCATCACTTCTCTCTAAAGCTGTCAGTGCTGGGAAGGAGGACAGCCAGCAGACCTTTTAAGAAGAACATGACGCAATCTGCTGATCTTCGACATGCCAGAGCAGTTCTGATTGACGCTGTTCAGGGTGGCACTTCAAAGCTGTTGAGGGTATAAATATCTTAGACTTGACTGCTTTCCTGCTTCCCAACAGAAGCTATTCACAAATGAGAAGGATGTCCCATGTGTATAAGTGTGTGTGGGAAGGGTACTGGTTTTGTCTTCCAGCTGCCAGTCCTGCACACCCACCCCACACTCAGAGTCAGCTAATTTTTACCTCTTCCAGTGCTTACATTTTGCAGCCCATGTTTTTGCCACATGTACAAAAACCAACCCTATATTGTCATGACACCTGAATACTTTCATTGTCAGCAGACAGCTTTCATGGAGGAAAGAGGCTGGAGCACAATAGAGAATTGTGGCTGTGCATTGTTGCAACACTGATCTGACCTGAAAAATATGAAGTGTAACTGTTGCAACTGAAGTGATGGGTCCTTAATGGGATGATTGATAAAACACTAGATAATAGACTAACAAGTAACACGTGGATTATCTGGCAGTGAATTAGCAAGGATCCACATAAAATACCAGTTATATTGCACAATGAGGATGTGCATGATGAAAACATTATTTATATAGCATTTGAAGATGTCTCAGGTGAACTGATTGTCAAAGTGCTGCTAGCACTGAGAGCCCGTATATCTGTTTGACTTTTGGCTAAATTAATTAATAAGTCAATAAAAGCATAACAGTTTCATGACAGAGGACAACCTTTAGCAAATAAATGATACAACATATAAAGGCCTGTTAAACTTAACTGATTAAAGATGCATAGGCACAAGGAATCCATGGGCTCATTTCTTTGAGCTTGGTCTGCTGGAGAGCTGGATGTTATCAAATATACTTTTGCCACTGGTATGTAGTGTTCTGCTTCTGTTTACCATTATTGCCTGAATAAAGATGCTTAACTATAAAATTCAATCTTGTAGTCCCAACAATATCCAGGTATAATTATGACTTTAGAGAGAGACAAGATCAGTTTACAGTAATGCAACACATTCCAGAGGATATTAGAGAATGCTTTTCAAGGGAAACCTGTACAGGAAAAGGTATTCTTATTTTTTAATGGGGATTTCATCTTTGGATTGTTTCTTTTTGTTCTCTTCCTTATCAACCAAGCTTGATAATGACTCCAAATTTCTGATTGGACTGACAACAATGCAAATATTTCTCTTCACTGCTGACTTGATGCATCAGTCTTTCATTCTTCTTTTTCAAGTCTCTTTAAACTAAAAGCAGATTGGAACCCTTTTTCTTTCAGCATGAGATAATGTTTTAGGAGCAATCTTCAGGCATTTACCCCTCCGTATGCTAGGTCAGACATGCATCAAACTGCCTAGTTATATTGAATTCCATAGCACCATACTCACCTACCTTAACCACATACATGGTCTCACTGCATTGCTGGAGATAAGTATATAAACCTCATTCTCCAAGGGGTCAGTTGAAGGTGCGATGTGACTGATTTGTGCTTTTTTTGATAAAAAATTTTGATTGATTTATGCTCTTCCAGTAAGCACACAACTGATGTTCTGCCTGGCACTGCTGTGACTATAATTCCTAGTGGTACGTCACCTCCCTAAATATAACAGAACTGGCTAACTTGACAACAAGACACAGTCAAAAACATGGAATTCCAGCACCCTGGAATAAATAAAATCTGACTCATACGAAGCATTTGAGAGAAGCAAGTGTCTTATCCTTGCAACATGTATCAGTAAAAAGAATCTAAAGGGAAAAAACTCCAGACAATACCATGCTGTTCCTCCTGTTCTCAATAATAGATTAAAATCTTAATTGTCTCTTTAAGAGTACTCCCAGTTCAACCACCTCAGTATTTCCTGTAACCTCTAACGAAATTTTAAATAAGTTTCTTTCCCTTCTAGGCATTTTTTTTTCCTTGCACTGTTATGTTGTCACTTTTTGAGATCCTTTGTATCCTGGGCAAAAGTCTGATCAAGTACCTCTTGAACAACTGCTCCATCCTGCAAACCAGAGTCACAGGTGTTCTGTTCTCAGGTGTTTTCAACAGTCCATAATTTATCAGTTATAAATTCAAGGAAAAGCTATTCTAAAATGAGTTAGTACAAAAAAAAAGGACTCAATACACAGCCAGAAGCTCTGAGAACACGTCTTTCTCATTCAGACTTTGTTATTTTCTGAGAGAAAACCAAAGCTTTGAAAATTCAAATTTGAAAAGAAACAGCACAAGAAACAGTTATAGATTGATTTCCTATATAATGCCATGTATTTGCTTTGTTATTTTGTTATATAATACTTATGTCACTGATATCATGACTTAGTATCATCAGTTAAAGATTATTTCACCTGAGCATCCAGACTGATCCATTGATTTTTACCTGAAGTTGTTACATTTATAGATACTTCATCTCTTTGTGTACATCTGTACATGAAAGCTGTTGAAGGCTTTGTTTGTTGAGATTTACAAATACAGAAAACTAGATCTTGTCCTGCATCACTGGTTGTTTTGCTACTGGCTTTAACAGACTGTCAGTCACAAGGAGTAAGCCTTACAGTCAGATGACTGTAAAAACCTATTTGTCTGTTTAACAAAGTGCAAACAGTACTTGATGTAACATAAAATCAAATCTCTCAGTAAATGAAACTGAAAAATAGAGACTGTATTACCTCCTGAAATGGAGGGAAATGAATAAACAACACTCAATAGCCTCACAGGCAGTAGGATTATTCTGCTTCTTACCAAGCATCTCCCAGTCATTGCTAGGATAGCAGTCTATCATATGATCTTGCTTTCAGGCCAGTTCCATCTGGAAAATCCCCATTCCAACAGACACAACCCACGTGCACCTCTCATAAACATACAGACAGAATTCAAAGCAACAAAACATTGAATGTGGACTACAGTTTTCAGGGGATCCTGTGTTGGATTGGATCCTGTGTAGATCTGAAGTACAATGTAGTTTTAAGTGCTTTTTTAGAGTCTAAGAAAATCCCATTCTGCATACTAAGGGAAGACTTCTAGGCAGCCTTTCACCAGTTTCCCTTGACCACGATACTACTCTCTCTGTCAGGGTTCATGCAAAACAAAACAAGTGCCAATGTCAGCTTTCAGAAAATTAAAGGAACTGTAATTAGTAGCAAAAATACTTCCACGATTTTAATAATTCAGACCAACTGAATTTACAATGTTTACTCCAGCTTTGTTATAATAATGACATCTGTAAATAATAATTAGGCACGGAATTTAGACCTGAATATTGCATCATATTTTTTGCAACTTAACTATGTAATTATATTCTAATATATGTATTATATCCAAATTGTGCCCCAATCTAGAAGATATTTATACACTTGATAAAGTGATCATACATGAATAACAATCCTCTCCCCTAAACCACCAGTTGGTCTTATAAAGTAGAGGTTTGAAAACATCAAGCCTTCTCCACTACAGACTTTCCAAACCCAGATTTATCTCCTTTTTCCAAAATTCATCTTAGGGGTCAGGCTTCTGCTTCTGCTAAATTGAATGCTTTTCCATTGCTATCAGCAGCATCATTTTTCCAGATAGTATCAATGGGTGCAAGAAAATGTCCCATATATTCCTATTCCTCTAGAATATGATGTTTCCAAGGTAACTGTACCCAGGAGATCTACTAATAGCAAAGACTGGAAAATAATGCAACTTCTATTTTAAAATTACTTTTCTAAAGATAGAGGAGTTGCATTCCCACAAACTTTTCCCTTCATAACTCTGTCAGTTTCTTTAACAAAATCAAAGAATTCAAAATGTAATTCTGAGGCTTTATATATAATCATATTGGCAACGGATAGAAAGGATGTATTGGGATGTATTGTATTATAGTGTTAAGCGTTAGCTCAAAAGAACGAAATTGGGTAAAACTGAGTTACGTTTTATGGACGGTCAAAATGTTTCAGATAAAATAAGATCCAGCACAAACTTCTACTCAACCAACAAACCAAACCTGCACACACATTTTTTAATAATGTCTAGTTTTTAATTATTGTTAGAAATTGTTATAAAAGTCCTAGAGAATATTTCAGTAAAACATGGAAAACCAAGCTGAAAAATAAAACATTGTTTAGAACTCTATCACAACCTTATGAAGGCTTGTGTTAGACTGCCTCATAAGAGCTTAGGACCATCACGTTGGCCAAGATTTCTATCAGGGTTAACTCTCCTATGATACCTAAAGGCACAAACAAACTAAACAGCTACAAATGTAACTACTTATGCAAACATGTACTCAATTGTTTTAAGGAAGCCTGGCTTTTTATGCATACAATCACAGTGCTCATCTTATAGTATAAGTCTTTAAATACAGCCTACTGCAGATTCTTAGGTTTTGACAGAATTACAAAAGTCATCAGATTAGAGTTTTTTTGGGGATCCATGCTAGTAAGCAGCTTAACTTAATTGTATATAAAATGATCACATTTTTAGTGAAGTACCAATAGAATTAAAAAAGGCAAAGCATGCACTGCAAAATAAATGTTTTTGTTAATAGCTTCTATGACAATGATTGACCACTTAAAAAAAAATATATATATAAGAAAAAAACGGCTACAACCTGCAAAAGGAAGGCAGGATAAATACAACAGTTGAATCATTAGAAGTGCACTAGACTAAACTTTTGCACATATCATAATAGGGACTATGAGGGCTAAATGAACTTGGACAGACGAAGAAAATTATTTACTGGTCATTTATTTACTTGATTTGTCTGATTCCCTGATACAAAATATTTAGCTATATGAAAAACATGACATTTTAGTTGCTAGATATTCACACATTTGCTGTTTGAAATATCCATCTGAAGCTGGTAGCAGAATAAATTGGATTCAACTTTCAGTTTCAGCCAGAAACATAAAAACATAGCCTTAGATACATAGGAGCTCTACGTACCTATCATGTAATAAGATGACACATTAGGTTGTTAAAGGAAAATTTTAACAGCTAAGAAGATGCTATGTTTTAGTTTCCCTCATTCTCTCTTCACTCTGATCCACTGCTATTTACTATGTTTGTCTAAAATACAACTTTCCAACAGAGATCTTTATTGCAGGGTTACACAAGCCAAGAACCAGACAGTGTCAGGCAGTCTGATGGTAAGTTGCCTTTCACACTTTATTGTAACACACAAGAGTAAAACAAGCCACATTTTGGTGTCAGTCCTTGCCATGTACCTCCACTGTGAGATGTTATGTTGACTCACTCAGCCGTGTTGAATTAAGTGCAGTGTGGTAGGTTTGTCATTTAAATACAGGAACAAACTGATAAGTCTAAGCCACTGTGCAAGCAGAATTAATTTTTTTCAAACAAGATATTACACTTAACAGGCTGAACAGAAATTATAGCAAAACTAGACAGAAAATGATGCATTATAAAGCATTTCCTACAAAAGGAGCTGAAACACATATTTGTTTTGGCTCATAAAAATCATTCTTGGTAGACTAGATTTTACTGCTTTTGCCCTGACTTCCTGGAGTCTAACAAATACTGATGATCCAGGCTTTTCCAAAAACGTAAGTAGTGCAACAAAAAAAAAAAGTTGTTTCATCTTGAACCATGGAGACCTTCAGTGTAAAAAGCCTAAGAAAACAATATATCCAGTCAGACAGAGAAGGCAACTCCCAGAATGCACTGGATATATATTTTTAACAGTAAACCACTGATAAGATCCCTTTGAGTACAGTTAATATAGGATTTTTACATTTTCCTTCTAATAGTTTAATCTAGAATATGTTTTCCTCGCTTATTTATGAAGAAGTCAAAAAAGACATTACTTTTACAACATTCCAGATGAATGACTTCTATGGCTTTGAAACTCACAACAAGGCCTGTTAATCTGTCAAAAGGAAATTTGCTGGTTTTTGACAAATCCATGTTGACTACTACTGATTTCTTTGTAACCCTCCAGATGCTTGCAAATAGTCTGATTATTTTTAGAGATTGAAGTTGAGTGGATTGATCTAAAATTTCTTACCTTGGATCTCCCTTCCACTCCTATATTTCCCTCCTCATGGTATTCCAATACTTCCACTTTATTTTGATAACAGCTGACAGTTCTGAGATGATATCAGCCATTTCTTTCCATTGATCATGCCCAATGTGCAACATGTCATCAGCCTTTCCATTGTGTGGAATTTGTCATGCCTCATACTTTGATAACAACCACTGCCACAAAAATTTAAGATATTTATGAAGTCATGCACATTTTTGAACTCTGAATCCAGCAGTATCAGTTCCGAATGAATTTTTCATTTTGTGAAATAAAACAAAGTAATGTTGAACTTTGAAATAAATCCTTCTCTTTCTATCTAAAATTAATCAATCCTCCCGCTATCTTTACGTGTATGTAATAAAACAGGTACTCAGAGACACTAAGAGTAAGATACAGGAGGCTGAATTTTCTAACCTTTAGGTCAAGTTAGGGTCATGCAAAATATCTGAGATTTTTATTCCGTACAATGAAAATAAACTTACTGAAGTAGTTTCTTCCTTTGCTGGCGTAAAACGCTGGAGTAAAAAAGAGGTCAATAGCTCACTGGGGTGAAGCACAGACAGAAAGGCAGAACTATCCAAACCATAGTTACGCTTGATATGCCAAGACATAATTTTGGGATTGATAGGGACCTTATAGTTCCTCCCACCTTCCTGATTCCCCAAACAGAGGATACCAGTCTATGCACCTCCCACCTCCATGACCATCATAACCACAACCTCCCATCCTTTGCTTTCCACAGTAATGAGTCAATGTGCATGGAAAGGAAGCAACTCCTGGCATGACTGGTTGCTTACTAAAGCAGAACTGTGGGAGGATGTACAATGGAGACTCATGCACCAGAGCCTAAAGCTAGATTCTTGGCCCTTGGAGTTAAGGTTATGTGGCCTATGACACATCAGTGCCGTTTAGATCGCTTTACTTAAAGAGAAAAATATCAAGTCAAGAAAATTCATGAACAGAGACAAAGCTGTTATGTACTGTAGTATCAGAATTTCTTTTTAAAGAATTTGCTATACATGGAAAATTCAAAGGGCGAGCTTATAATTTAGGTTTTGTTTTCAGTGAATTTGAGGCAGTGTGCAAAGTAATCACTGAGACTATAGAAATGATTATGCAAAAAACTACACCTATTTTCTCTTTTATATTTATGATATTTCTGAATGCATTCATTATATGCAAATATTCACTTTCTAGTTTACTCAAAGAGTTAGTTATGCTCTCTGTGCTTACTGTTCATTCTTGATATTTGGTGCTTGTTGCTTATGGTGTGCAAGTGGTCCTTTAAGCCATATAGATTTTCTTCCCTGACTGGATGACTGAAACTTGTAAACAGAATCTTCTAACATTTAAACAAAACAGAATATTTTATTTTATTTTAAAGACATATGACTAGACAGGTCACACAAATTTAGATTGCTCTTGGATTTTTTGCCATTATTGTGATTCAAAAACAAAACATCTCATCTGCATTAACATGAATAAATAGGAACCAGCGAAAACCCTGTTTTCTGGAATGTCTATTATTTAAAAAAAACCCCAAAACACTCTATGCCATCTAAAGAAATACCTGTCTGGCTCTGGTAGCACTCTCACACTCCTGAGACACATAAGACATGAAGGAATATACATTTTGCCATAACATTTATGCTGAATTTATGAATATAGTTTGGGATTTCAGAGAACTAATTTCAAAAGCAGAGGGATAAAAAAAAAATCAGACAAAGTGTGCTTCTTACACATTAGGTTGTATCTTAATTTCTATATAAGACTGAGTATCTAATCAACAGGGCATTTTAACCCCACCAGAAGACCCCATGTTATTTCATTATTCTTTAGTATCATCCATGCTTCTGTAAAGTTCTAACTTTCTCATGTTTAAAATGGTATATAAAACATATTTTTCTAAAGAGTATTTTTAATAAAACAAGAGTGGAAAAACCTATTGACTATTCTACACTACTTACACCTGACTTCCCATTATATCTTGTTTAGATACCATGAGAACTAGAAGTCCTGGAATTTCAACATTTACATCTGTAGATAGCAGGAAGTAATTTTAACTTTTACACACATTCTGGTTCAGGTATTCAGCACCAGTGGAGTTAGAATTATTTATTCCTGCTAAGATTCTTGTTTAATACATTATTATATACATAACATAAAATGAAACACACATAATGATTGCTGGAGGGGCTGGATTGAAGATGCCATACTGTCAGGAGTTATCGAAAAGGCTGGGTGTAACAATTAAGTAGGAGAGCAATAGAGAAAACAAGACTGAAAAGGGAACATTACTATTACTGTAAGATCTGGAGAGTACTGTGAGGTTTCGAAGGTACTTTCTAGGACCTGTTAAATCTTTTCAATAAAAAGAAAGGGAGTAGTAGTATACTTGTTAACCTGTTAGCTAAGCATATTATTGTGGTGAAGAAGTGTGAAGCAACAATAAATGAAATTTGTCTGAATTATTCTTTCAGATCCCACTGAGGAACAAACAATCACAGAGGTAATATAGAGTATGGTAAAGATGGTTTACAGCAGTATATTGCAGTTACAGATCATACCACTGTCATTTAAAATGAAAGCCTTAAAACTCCAAAATGCTATACTGCCTGTAAAATACACAAGTTGCCTCTTTTACAAACAGCACAGATTCTCTTCGCTCTTTCTTAATACATATCTCAGGACTCACATAGGTTAATTACAACTTCTAAGGGCAGATAGAAAACACTTCATTTAAAATATTGCAGTAATCTTTTCTGCTTGCCACAGGGCTTATCCATCAGCTGCAAAGCTGCTTTATTTTCTAAGGAACTCATTTAACCCATATTGAAGTCAAAAGTCAGACTTGCAATGGGAACTAGCTGGGGGTCTTAACTTTTTGACCTTTGGCACCATCCCAGTTGAAGATGTGCTTCAAGGATACAGACGACTAAAACTGATTTAATTTTCCCTTCCTTTGAAGGAAGTGGGAAAGGTAAAAGGTAATTTTTGACATGTTTGTCTGAAGCATAAGGACAATGGTTGACAGCTCCATTCCTGAGCACAATGGCATGTCTTAACTGCAGGAATAAAACCTACCTGTGCATGACTTATTTTAAGTTAGTCTGAGGCTAAGGAATGAACTTCTGCAAGCACCAAGAACTGACTCTAATCTTGACATCCTCCATCTTTCAAAAGAAAGACATTCTTCTAGACCCTTGCCTCTTGAAACATGTGCTTTCAGAAATGAATACATTAAAAAAACAGACCCCTGTCAAAACAAAGAATTGCTCCAAAATTGAAGCTGCCCCATGTACCCCCTGCCATCTGGGTGAAGAGAGGAGAGAATGAGCAATTAGTAGAAAACATCAGATCCATCACTCATTGAGCCTAAATTACATTTACCTTCTTGAAAGGTAGTGGTTTTGAAGTGGGAGGGAGAAGCAGAATATGCAGTTGAAGAACAGCGGACTATGGGAAACAGGGGCACAAGAGCTGTGCCTTGTTTGGGAGACATGGGGTGAATAGGTGGTAATGGTGGGAGGCAAGAAGTGCAGAGCTGAGGAAGAGTGAGATGAGTGGTGAAGGACACAGACAGAAGGAATGAAAGAGTTATTTTCAGCGTAACTTAGAACTTCATCTATAAGCCCGAGACGAGCCTTGCCCAATTACCCCGATTCCCCTTACATGATGTCCTGATCTGGAATCAGGAGAGCTGTAGGGAATAAGTGCAGTAATTGTACAGGAGGCTTTGCTCAAGAAGTGAAAGGTACTCATGATTTCACCTTGAAAATATCACCTCAATGAACAGCTGTATTTGGAAGTTTTTTACTTAAGTGTCTCCTCTACAGTAAGTAGCTAATAAGTTTAGAAGTCTCTAATGACAAAAAAAGAATGAACAGCAGATAAACAAACAGTGCATCAAAAAGCTGTTTCTAGAACTCCAAAGCTGAGGGGTCATGCAGCAGCCTTACAGGTTTCTTTAGGTGAGCAGTGTGAGTTTGGAAGAGGTTGGCCACAAAAAACTTTAAAAGGCAAATGATCTGCAGCAAGGATTTAGTGATTTTCATTACAGAAATTACACTGTGTGTACCACATGCAGAATATTGATAAACTGTCTATAACAATACACAAATTGATAAAATGACTAAAAAGTTCTGAAGAGAACAAGAAATCATAATTGAACATTGAGTAACAACTTCAAAAATGCAAAATCTGCAAGATCCCAAATTCTCTTAACTGTTTATCTAAGAGATTCTTTAACCAAATGCTATGTCAATCTGCAAGTGTTGTATTTGTCTCTATGAACAGGTTAGAGAGATTGCACAATATGTAAAATGACTGGTAGACTTAAGGAGTCTGCCCTTCCTTTGTACATCAAACCACAGGAGAGGAAAGTTGCAAATGTCTAGGATGTCATAACAGATAATGAAATGACCCCTAGGTGATGAAATCAAATACAAGAATTTTTAAAAAATAATTTGAGAATTTTAAAAAAACATGCCAAAGAACAACCAGTACAAATGAAATAATCTCAGACCAGAAATTCAAAGAGGTTGTGAAGAATGAGAAAGCAAAGCTGAAAATCTCTAGCGATATTACAGTTAAAAAAAACAGCTAAAATGTCCTTTCCTCTTTGCCATTACATTGCTGTAGTCAGGGTAAATCCATGCTGTGGAGAGAAATGTCTTACGGCACAATTTCAAAAGATGTTCAATTTTCATTCACCAAAAGAATGAAGAGTGACAAAAGAAGACACCAAAAGAAGAGTGACATTTGCTTTCATTAATTTCTTCAAACATGGAAATTCCCTTAATACCATTTACCTAGTTTCTTCCTCCAAAACATGGGCTGAATACCCATTTCATAAACTGAACGTGTAAATAGGAAACAGTTAAAAGGCTAATTCATACCTAGTCATATCAGCCTGAAATAATATGTTTCGTTTACTGATACCTTCTACAAACAGAGAAAAAGTAACCATTCTTTTTCCTCCCAATTGAAAGGTCTCGCAGTAGTGAAAATCTTGGGAGTGTAACTATAGCGTTTCTTTTTTCTTATAGCTAGCATTAAATAAACCGAATTATCTTAACTAGGATCTATTAAAAGATGCAAAAAAATCCTTCACAAATTATTAGCACTTCCATCAAACACTCAAGTGTCATTTCCAAACATTAAACAAAATTCCATGTAATTCAGTAGGAAGTATCACAGAATTGAAGAAATTTCCCCTGATTACAAACTGGTTGAGCCTAGCAGTGAGGCTTGTGAGCTCAGTTTAATAAAGCAATACATTTGGATACTTGCCCAAAGATTTTCCAAATTTATAGAAAGAGACATTGGATTTGTATTGCATTCAAGGATATACCACAAGAGTATACATTCAGACACTGAAACAGAATACATGCAGGTTGTATACCAACAGCAACACAATTTAAGTCTGTATGTCAGTAGGTACAGGTAGGTTCTTGCCTCAGAAAATGCTAAGTGCAATATTCTCTATTGTGGCCATGTCTGGACAGCGTTTTTTTTAAAAATGGACTAATTTGAGTAGAATATATAGGCATTGCAAAATGTACTACTTCCAATCCTAATTTCCAGATTTTGCATATAAACAATTTCTGTGTGGCATTAACCAAAAGAACCAAATTACAAACAATAGAAAGGACGCTTCGTTTAAATCAACATAAAGGATATTGAACAAAGGCAGTTTATAAACATTGATCTGGTAAACCTGGAACATGATGCCTTAATCAACTATATACAAAACTTAGCCTGTTCAAGTCTAATATTTCCCTCTGGTATACCTCCAAAAGAAAGAAGATAAGGAACAAACTGGTTTGGGCAAAATACGAATCTTCTGGAATAATCACCTACTTTCAGGAATGAGCTTCAGTGGAAACACTTTTGAAGAGATGAAGTGTGCTTCTTACTGCTCATTTCCAGCTGAGCCACAATAAGAACTGCAGAAATACCAGGAAGTGGCTGTTTTCAAAATATTTCAATGTTTCCACTTTTGAAAGAAAAAAGCAAAAATTCTCATTTTGAAAGCTTTTCTTAAGAAGGCTGTGCCAGACCTGGTCTGAAAATACACATGCTTCCAGCTCAGACACATATGTGAACTCCTCAGTATTTATCTCAACTCACAAAACAACCTAAAGTGCTTTGAAAGTTAGAAACCTGCATTCCCCAAAACAAAATCTGTACCACATTAGGACTACTTGTTGATGACAGAACCACCATGCTTTCACTGCACAGCTGATTGGGATAAACTCAGATAAAAGCCCTTAAAATCTGTGCCTTCTCCCCCATTTCTGATCAATGTCACTGGTGTCAGCTGGCAAGTGAAACTATCATAGGTTTCCATTTCAACACCAGCAACATGGAACTGTCCAGAAGTACAAAGGAGGTGTTAAAATTATACACTCTGAATGTTTGACAAAACAAAATTGTGAGTAAAGAAAGACAAGGTAAACAAGGACAGGTCCACATGCAGAAGAGTTGTACAAGCAGAGGAAATCTGAGCCAACAAGAATATTTTTAAATACAGCACTGAATTGTTCAGTGCAATAATCACAAAGTGCACTATTAACAAGAACTAATTTTTTTTCATATACCTTCTTTTGTAGACAACTACTTGTATTCCAGATTTCTAAATGAGAACTAGGGTAATAATGAGCCTGATAAAGAGCCTACCTAAGTCAGTAAAGCCCTCTGTCAAGATGAAGGTAATCTGTGTGATTTGCCCTGCAACAGAGATGTAGGATACTGACACTCACATCTATGACTCCAGACTTAGGAAGAAAAGTTGTCTCTCTACTTATCATGGATGTAATTATTATGCCTACAACAGGGAAACATATCAGGCCTTACTTCTGAGAAAATAGTGTTTATGCAACAGATTGTAGTCAGGCCATGAAGCATCAGTTCTATTAATAATAGTTACTTGAAGACCTAACAGACTTTGTGTATCTTTTAGCATATAAGTTTGAAATGTAAAAAAAACCTTTATATTTCGCCATTTTTCCCTCTAATCCCAGATACAGTCAGTTTAAGCAGAAAAATTATGAAAGTAGCAATTCAAGCTACCTGATCTATTAATAGCTGATCTATTAAATCCTAGCCAATACACTTTCATTATTAAACCACAAAGGTTCATGCCTGAAATTGTTTCAGAGAAATCATTCAGAAAGCTATCTGATGTAACACAGCAGGTTAAAATTATACTCTTAAATTATATGATTTAGGGAGCTTACCAGAGACCTATATAAGTAATATGAAATGTAGGGCATGACAAGAAGTAACCTACAGAGTGCAGTCACAGAATAAAAACGCAATCATCAGTAGCAGTGAGCTCCTGTCAGTCATGCTTGTCTATGATTCCTTCAGGAGAGGATATTTGCTCAGATTCCCGTATTTATTTGCCTGCCATGCTTGTTTTGATATCCACCTGACAATCTGTGCAGAGTGAGTGGCATAAGGAAATGCTGAGGAGTGTCAGCACTCAGATGAGATGAGGGCTGACTGTATTACCATTTTAAATGGTCTGCCTGCTGAATGCTGTGATTCCATTCCTCCCTTACCTGTCATGCTTCATTAACCAGCTCTCACCGCAGCCCTGTGCTGTCGAGAGCCTGCTCAGCCCCTTGTTCTGGATGACAGCTGTGGTTATCTCCTCCTACGGCAGCGGATTCCCCATTTTCCTTCCCTCCCTATGCCCTACACCGAGGGCGTGTGTGTCCGTGTGTGTGCAAGGCAGGCACACACACTGCCATGCAGCGCACGACTGAGCGTGCCTGGGCTGTGGGAAGTTGTTTGCTGGTTTCAGCCTATTAAGCAAGAAAGCCTCAAGCGCTTTGAGGACCGCTCGTAGGCTAGCATGCAGGAGAGAAATAGCTGTTCCTCGTTGTGCCTTGGACAACGCCTCTGAGGAGGGAGAGACAGGTCGTAATACATCTATCTAGCCTGCAATTCTCATCAGGGTTTAGACAGCAGTCTTGCAATAGAAAAACATTGCCTGCAGCAAAACCAAAGAACATCTCTCTCTTCACAATTTATGTAACAACAGAAAAATTAAACAGTCCCATCAAACAGGTAATAGACAACTTGACAGTTTGGGTACACAGTGATACAACTTCTTTTTTCATTTTCACTTTCACATTTATTACTGGGATTAGCTTCTCCAAAACAAGCAATTCTCTGAGGAGAGCAAGAGCCCGTGTTCAAAGGGTGTCATTTAGGAGAACAGTGATGTTTCATTTCTAGAAGAACATTCACAAATGCTGCATTTGACTCCTGCATAAAATAGGATTAATCCTATACTATACTGAGAAAATATTTATTTTTCCTGGTTTTGTGTGCCATAATCTTAATCTTTTGGACTTTTAACACTCTGTGAGTTCAAGTTAGCTGGCCTTTTGCAAAAGAGTGGACAGGAGAAGTGAGGTAGTGATTTCTGAGGCACGCTCTCTCCCTGAACATAATGTGAATAACTAGGAATAAATTCAGCAGTCGTATATGGCCTTACAACATACTTTTTTGAAAACCATTTCAGTGCAAAGTACAGAGTATTACAGTGCATTTTGGAGACTAAATTTATCATTCTTTGAAATTATTTAGGCTGTGTTTTCCCAATAGTGGGAAGTAGAGGTTTAAGGACTTCTATTTTGTTTTCTTTTTTTTCCAAACAATATGTAGACACTAAAAGTGCTAACTAGGATAACTAGTAACATTTGGAACAGCTAAGTAAAACTCCAGTCCTGTAGCAGATGATGTTTACATTTCTGTGAAAATGTAAGCAATATACCATTGATAGCAGCAAATCAAAACTATGGTCCAAGATGGAAGGACAAAAAACAAAGACAATCAAAAATTTTAAAAATCAATGTATTAGCAATTCAGAAATCTAACCAACTCTAAAACTGCAAGCCAGACCATCATAGCAGCAGCTAGCTTACTTTCAACTATGGTCAGAAGCAGAAGAATTCATATATTAGACAATTATATAATACTTAAGCATTAAAGAAAGTTCCCTCAATTTTATTTGCTATTAACTGCTTTTGTTCTGAAAGACTCAAGCCTTTATACCATAAAACCCCTTGTGTTTTGTACTGTGTAAAGGTGGATTTACATCCAATAGTTTAGGCTTTGTTATATTTACTATTAATTTTTCTTGTATGCAGAAAATGTACATCAGAAAGAGTTCCTAATGAATCAGGCAATTAAATTAGATGCATGGTCTAATAAACTGAATTTTAGAATGAGATCCTGGTTTTCCTTGAAATGAAACACTTGGGTAGAGCTCTTACCTGTGACCTTTCCTTGATGGACCAGGTTTATGGTTGTTTTAGTGTCTTGCAAGGTTGTTTCAGTAAAGGAACTGTGTTAAACAGTACATATTCCCTTCTTCATTTGCCTTCCTTTGACACAATTCCCCAGGCCCCTACATGAGAATAAGGCTTCCAGGAAAATGTCAATATCATAATGGCATCTATTTGTCATTATTAGTTCAGATTTTCTGAATGATAACCAGCATCACAAAAACTGGGGATTCCTAAACCTACAAGGAATCTGTACTTGCTCTGCTTGGCCAGCTTTATAACTGTTTCACTCTAATAATCAGTAGAGAAAGCAACATTGGGAAAATCCTTTTGAATAAGTAGTAAACACTAATAGGTGCTTTCCTAATAGGGAGCTAAAATTACCCACAGCACAAGAACGATGTTTAAATATGAGTCAAACCTGTGAACAGAGGATGGTGTCGGGGATCCAGGCGATGTAACCCCAAGCTGGCAGCAAGCTGCCCCGGAGCGCTGGGTGCGCAGAGCCGGCCGCCCTTCCAGCACTTGATGTCCTTACTGGTGTTGTAGGTTTAGCAGTTATCAACATCCAACACACAGAGTACATCCTGCTCTCTCCTCTGGTGCTCAGGCACTGAGGTACCCTGGTGCCCCCAGCCCTGCCTTTTAAGGTCCTTCCCATTGTTAAGCAATTAGCCTTATTATTACCAAACAATGAGCACCTGAGTGTAATGACCAGTAGGGCTGCCCTATCAATCAACAATCAGTTCACACTGTGATCAACCTCTACAGATGGTATACCACATGCTACAAAAAAATTATTAAATATATACACTTTGATGTTATCCCAAGCAGACTCTACACGGTCTTATTTCCACGCTTATGGTCTTCATTAATTCCTTTGCTGCAGCTGTACGTATTTATGCAACAACACAGTCTTCCACAGGGAGTTGATTTAAAGAGGAAGAAAAGTGGGATATAATGAAAAGATACAGGTACTTCATTCAGGCTCATAGAGTTGATATAAAATTCAGAGATACCACTTGATACAGTGCCACAAATATCCACTATAATGGCTCTGCATAATCATGGCCCCCTCAATAAATATGAGATGTACTGTAACATTTACACCATAAAGAATGCTTTAGCCGTTGCCTTTCTATAGTTTATGAGTGCCATCCTTCCAGATCAAATAACAGTTACTGACTCTGAGTGGATTAAGGCTTAAGCTTTTTTTTCAATATGAATGATAAAAGGCTCATTTCTTCTACAGTGAAATGTTAAAATGCTGGTAAAAGTATAAATTGTATTAAAATGGAACATTCTGTGAATAACTTAACAGCATCACAAAAAGGCAAGAAAATAATGCATTCTTTTTCTCATTCACTTATAAAATCTATAAACCATAGACCCCTTCAGGGAGCATTAGATATCATTTACAGTACGAAAAGGAATGGCTTTCAGATAAGGAAATTAATCAGCATGAGTTCTGTGGATCTGTTAACTACAGATAATAGTTACTGAATGTTTTTAGGCCTCGGAATCAATAAACTGCAACCACTCTCCCTTTGTGACCTCTCCAGACATTGTAAGACACAGCAGGGCTCTCTTTAATTAGAATTTGGGTCATTGTCAAAAGAGAAACATTATAAAAAGTGACACTCCAAAGAGCTTTTTTAAAAAAATAAGTTTAAATTTAAACTTTACTTCTAAATTTGAACCAAATCTAATTGATATATATTTTAAAAGCCCTAACCCCACCACCAAAACAAAGCAACCATCTTTGCAAGCTTCTAGCATCTATTCATTCAAATAAATATTCTTATCACCATTAGCCCTAACAACAAAATATTAATTTTCCCGGTCATCTTGCAGGCACTAACACAATTGCCAGGTACATGCAGACCTTCCTTACACATCTACGCTGGGGCTGGGGATCACACAGCCAGCAGGATCTCTGGGCAGACTGACTGCAGATGTCCTCCCGACCTCTGCACCAAGTCTCTCATGTTGCAGAGCTGCTCTTAGACCCTATGATTTCTAGGTCCCTGGCTCTGGGACACACCACTGACAGCCCAGAAGGTGAAAGCAGAATACCAGAGTTTCTACCATCTCTGCTTCAGAGCCAAATCCAAACAGTTTCAAAGCTTGAGATCACATTTTCTAGCACCTCTGACTGCAGGACTGGCACAAAGGAAGCTCTTGCACACTTCCTTCCGAATATCAAAACAGTAACCCAAGCTGTGGGCTCATGCACTTAATTCAAAGTGATCTTGCTCATTTTTATTCCCTAAATGATTCACTTTTCACTGTCCTGTCCTGTCACCTCAGTGGCTTAAAATGATTTATTATCCCTAGAACTGGAATTATAAAATACAGTCATTCACCCTAAAGGAATAAAATTCATAGAGTTTTAAGCAAGAAAAAGATCAATTCCCCTCATTTTGAGTCTCTTTCACACATTTATTTCTACATTGGGCCCTGGCAGGATGAGATATGTCTGTGCTGCTGGAGATGCTGTCTTTCATATAAAGAGACATAAGGCCAAAACTGTCACTTACATCACTAAAATACCTCATAGCACTTCTTTAGATGCTTTTCCAGGACATAAAAAGATATAATAAAGAATGATATCATGCAGAGAAAAAAACCCCAAACAAATAGCTCTTAAACTGTAAAATAATTCTTAGTAGTCTGCAACAGTGGAAAACAAGTAAGACCGTATAAACAGCAACTTGAACATCTCAAAGAAAAGATATGGCTCTGAAATAAAAATAAGTGAAGAAAGGAGCTGTGATTTTCAGATGCTTCCACAGTAGAAACAATGAACAGATTTTAGTGTAACTTTTTATCAGTTTCTCAAAGGGAAAGCAATCTCTCTTGGGTTAGCCAAATGGATCCATAAGTTGGCTCTGATTTAAAAACTAACTAATGACCCAGAATGAGTACTAGTAATAGGTCTGACAAAGTTAGCTGTTGAGGCAACTTGTTAAAGTTCCCAAGCTGAGAAAATATTAATTCGTATTTTTTTCCACAAGTAACTGATCACAAATCATAGAGATGCCAACCAAAAGGCACAGCTACAGCCACGGAGAAAGATAGAGAAAAGTTACTGCATGTCATTTATGTGCCTCACAAGACCTGGATCTACTTTAGGAGCTTTATTGATATAGAATCACAGAATCATTGAGGTTGGAAGAGACCTTCAAGATCATCCAGTCCAACCGCCTACCTACATCACCACTAAACCAGATCACCCAGTGCCACATCCAGATGACTCTTGAACACCTCCAGGGATGGTGACTCCACCACCTCCCTGGGCAACCTATTCCAATACCCAGTCACCCTTATAGTGAAAAAAATTTTCCTAATGTCCAACCTGAATCTCCCCTGCTGCAATTTAAAGCCGTTTCCTCTCATCCTTTCATTATGGGCACAGCAGAAGAGACCGACCCCCACCTCACTACAGCCTCCTTTCAGGGAGCTGTGGAGAGTGATGAGGTCCCCCCTGAGCCTCCTCTTCTCCACACTGAACAACCCTAGCTCCCTCAGTTGTTCCTCATAAGATATGTTTTCCAGTCCCTTCACCAGCTTTGTTGCCCTTCTCTGGACACACTCCAGCACCTCAACATCTTTTTTGGAGTGAGGAGTCCAAAACTCCTAGATAAGGGGATTGAGTGCACCCTAGCATGGAGCAATACTGGGCTGCTGTTTCAAAGAGCAAAGAGGTCACCTTGCAGCAATGCCATTGGAATCCAGACAAAAATAAGCGTTAACAACAGAACTTCCACAAAAGGACAGCAACCTTTATACCATCAGAAAAGGCATTGAGAAAACTCTACTGCCTCTGCTGAAAAAATCACTCATGCCTCAACTCTCTGTAGTTTTTTTTTCATTTGTTAATAACTACAGATTATGGTGATGCATTAATCTTGCCTCTACTGTTTATTCACATTGCTTTCTAATAGGAGCAATCCTCTTCTTGACTCAAAAGCAGTATACTAAACACTTGATTCTGTGACAGTACAAAGTCTTAACAACAGTTAATCACATAAACAAGTCAAGCATTGCATGCCTGAATTAATACAAAATGATAAACATGAATATTTCTAAATTTTCTTTTAGATGTACTGAGAGCCTGGCAGGTTTCTCTGAACAATTTGTGGTGCTACTAGAAATGCCTTCTTGACAAGATTATAAAATGACACAATCATATAACTACACATTGCAGTGACTACCACCATAAAATCATCAGCTGCTGTAAACCAGCAAGATTTCATAGAGTTTCTACAGGGTTATATCAAAACAGAACAGATGAAGTACCAGATCCACAAGCTACAATTTGCTTTCTGTTATATTTATGATAGCAAATCCCGATAGAAATTTTTGGGTTTAGAGATAAACTATGCAAGATAAGCGAAGTATGAGAGCTCTATTTAGAAGTTCCAAACCTCTGCTGATTTAACACAGAAAAGACACAGATAATTCTCTCCATTTTATAGGACATTCACACTTGAAAATGGTAATTCTCAGAAGGCTTGCTGTGATTCTACGCCAGGCAGGGTGCTAACGGAGCACAGTTGCATTTCTTCAGAAAGATACCTGCATGTAAATTCCTAGATATACATGAGAAAACCTAGGACATTTTCCTCAAGTGGAAAAAGATTTCTATTCCTAATGGCTAGTGCTTTTCTATGAAACCACAATGTCCCTTCCTGTCACTGAACATTCAATGCATTTCTCTCTGTTGGGAGTTATGCACAGTTACAAGGAATAACAGTTACATCATAGAAAATAATTCTCTCACAGGAGGCCCCATCTTAGAAAATGGATTTCCCAATGGCCTGTTTGACTAGCATATGCTAAAAGCAACTGCGCAGTAAGGTCAAGCACAATACTGACAACCTCACCTAAATGGAAAGTAGAGAGACACATGTACAGTCCATTAAGTGTCTTCATCAAAGCTTCTGAAAACATACTTCCAAAACTATTGTGAAAAGCCTGCAGGCTTCATATATTTGCTTTGGATTTGCAGATATTTCTCAGATCATTAACAGAGGCTCCAGCCAGCAAGGCTTGGGCCTGTATTTTCAAATCACCAGGGACTCTATTTTTCACACCACACCAAGCCAATTCCTCAGATAGCATAAATTATTATAATGCATTTAAAGTCGTGCATGCACAACAGTCTGGATACATGCAGTTATCCACTGTACTATGGATATGCTGTAATTACAACAGATACAAAGCACGCTTCCCTGTTTTATTAGGCCTTCTTTGACTGCACTATAATGATTTTACTTCTGTGTCCTACATAGGATTGAGGCACCTAAACAGTCATCTGTTGTATTTGGACGATTCTTATTTTGCTGTTCACAGAGTCAGTGAATCAATCAAGAGCATACCCTTTTAATTTACTTATTAATTCTGGCCATCTTTACAGTGAAGAATCCTCATCCACAAAAAAGGCCAGGGCACCTGAAGCATCTGGATGATAGGAGTGGTGGAGACATCAGCAGATATTGCTAGTGGAATGAATTGGGGTCATTAAGATCCAGATTATGCACAGATGCACTGGCATCATCTTTGGCACACCTAAGCATCTGCTATCCATGGTGCTCACTGGAGATGTGCTGCAGCTGGAGCACATGGAACTGGAGATCATCTGAGTGTCATTGATGCTTGCTGAGAGATTTAGTTATTTTAGCTCTCAATTGAAAACACCCCCATGATCTGGGAAATGAGATGAAGACTGAACATAAAATTAGCACCACAGTGACAAAGGTACATGTCAAAAATATTTCGGAAGTCTAATTGTGCTAAATAAATTAAATTGAAGCTAATTTGTGCTAACATATCTCCTTTTGCAATTCTACTGAAAAAAATACAGGATTAATATTTTTAAGTTCATATTTGATCGGGAAAAGAGACACATGAGCTGTCAGCTATTTATGTGTCATAGCTGATAGGTCCAAGTTAAATATGCATATGACAATGTTGTAATTTCCTTGTTCCTCATGAAAGTGTATTTTGTCCACATATAGCACACCCCTGCTATTTATTGTCTTCATAGGCAGTTCTTTATTTCTTGTCCTCTCACTCACGCTTTCTCCATCATCATTGCTACGTATTTCTGAAAATTTATACAAACTGTCTCCAACTAATACGTATGGTTTTCTACTGAACATGAGCGACTCTACCTGATGGTTCATAGAACACAGGAAGTTTAAAGACAAGCACTTTGCTACACTGTAACCTAATAACAAGATTCAGACACAACCTTTCCTTTTTCATCCTTGAGAATTCCCACCAAAGTCACTTAGGACTACATATGAAAGTGAGACGCTCTCAATCTGAGGGACTAAGTGGGAAAAGGAACACATTTCTGAAGCTTACTCTATCACCAATCTCAATGGAAGTAACTGTCAAATCTGACTAAACCGGAGAGCCATTTTTACCATGGGAACAGGCAGCACATGACAGATGGCAAGGTGTAAGAGTGTCTTTTAGTGAGAGACAGTGTCTGAGTAAGGACAGATTCTGTGACTGAATGTGTTGTGAGGAACAGCCAGCTTGAGCAGTCAGCTTGAGGGAAGTGTGCTGTGCTTTGCCTGCTGAAAGGGTTTAATTGCTTTTTTAAATTTTTTTTTCTTTTTTTTTGGTACATATCTCAGCCAAATCAAGGATCTAAACTGCTATATGGGATGAGCAGGAATATTCTGAATAGTTTATCCACCACAAAAAATCCTGTCTGTAAATTATTTAACTGCTACCTAAAAATTAATAAGCTTCCCAGGCCAGTCCTCTAGGTGATAAAATACACTTATCAGCATCAAAGAAGTTGTATCAATTTAACACAGGTCGAACACAAGGATTTTTTCACTTGAGAATCAATTACTGTTTTGTGATTCCTTATCAGTTAAGAGCACACAGTCCTTGACAATAGGAAATTATTACAACTGCAGAGTACATTGTATTCACTGTCAAGTGTCCTTAATCCTTTAAATCTTCAAAACATAAAAAGGTCAGCATGGTTGTTTAAAATTTTTTAGCTATCTGAAGAGCAATTGATATCTAGGTCACACATTCTCTTTCAGTGAATGGCCAGAGATATTATGGCCTCTGCTTCATGTTTAGGCTTGATTTTATTCAGATAGTCATCATCTTCCCCAGAAAGCAGCTTTCACCGATTATGATTACACTTGTATCTACGTCACTGCAATGAAAGAATCTTCTCCCCACACTATGCAGTCACCAAGCCTTCATGAAAGAAATTGGGAGTGGATTCACAGAAATACGTATCTATTGTCCTGACAGCCCTCACCAGGATATGCCAAATCCTGCTGCCCTGCCTGAAACTCCCAGCAGCAGGAAATTTATTTCCAGTGGAAGGCTGGACACTAAGCCTAACTCATGAAGTACAAATCTATGGTTCATTACAATCTTTACTTAACCTGTTCTTTCAAAGCACCATCTGTCAGAGTGTTTAACAGAAAAGTGAAGGACCAATGGAAAACTTCAATGCTTTGACAAGGCGTGCATGTACAATCAGAAATTAAACTGTTCATAAGTGGCAACAATTTTGTCATGTTTCTCCCTTCTCCCCATCCTCTAAGATGTATATCCAAAATATACCTCAATTTACATAAAATTTGAGCAATCAGGTTAACCGCACATCCTTTTTCAATCTTGGGTTTGCATTCTGTGATTAAACGTTACTGCCATTCTAGCAAGTATGTCTCTTCTATTAAGTTAAAAATTGCCAGAATTTCTTCCCACAGTCCTGGTTTTTCAGAATTCCCAGTAATATCAGAGGAATTTTGATGAAACAAAGACTACAGGTCATGTAGAAATTTACAGAAATTTGGCCAGTCTCCATTTCCTACAGCATTTACAAAGCATTTCATTAAATGATGTGGGTTTTGATTCTTAATTATATAATTTGGGTTTTTTTCAGTGTTATATATTTAGCCTCAATGTTAATAAATATTTTTGTTCATGTGTCACACAAATATATTTCATGTGAAATTCAGACAAAAAATTGTAGTTCTCTTGATAAATACATTTTGCATGTACTTTTCCCTCTCAAAATGTTATACACTGAAAAACACAGATTAAGTCACACCAAGTGGATTTCTAGTAAAAGAAAATACTTCATTAAAGCACCAGAACTGATTATTCCTATTTTGGTTTAGAAAATTTATAATTGTTGCCTATATGTATATATATTCGGAATTGCCAACACTATTTCACAATGACATAGTCAAATACCAGTGTCAGAACAGTCCACTTGATGCATATTATTGGAGGCCTCAGAATTTTTGCCTACTCTTACCTGGTTTTTTTCCTTACAAGAGTCTAGTACTAATGGAGGAAGTCAGAGCAGCTCAAATTTTTCACACATCCTTCATATTATTCAGACAGATTTTCTTTTTCCATGGTTGTCCTTGTTAATTGTTCTTTACCTATGCTATTGACAGTGCAGCAAAGTGCTTTAAATTGCTCATCCTTAGTATCTTTCATAAGATGTCTACAGGGTCCCATAAGGCATGTCTTCCAGAGGGTGTCTCTGACCAACCCAGCAGGTTTAGATTCTAATACCTGCACTGTAGCATTGCAGTAGATGATTTACAGAAAGTATCAGGATACAGATCAACATTGGATCTATTGAAATGTTGGGGTTTACATGATGTAATGTGCAGAGAAGGCTGTTAAAAGTGTAACTTATTCACTGTATAGATTTTCATCTGTTAAGAGGGAAAAGGTCTTTATCCAAGATCTACCCAACAGAACTTCAAGTTCCCTTAAAATATAAATAATTTTAGATCTAAAAGGAAAACTGTAGTCATCAAATATGGCACGGAAGAAAAACAGACAACATCATCAATCAAAGATAAATCACTTAAATCATACAAATATTCTTAACTAGCCAGTCACTTAGCAATATCTAAGAACAAAGCCTGAAGTAACCCTCCCTTATCAGCAATAAAATGATTCCAGCATCACACTTGACGCAAGGAAAAAGTACAGTCTTTTCATTATCTTTAATTAAAAGGAAAAAGAGATTAATCCTTTGATTTTGTCCTGACAAGCATTATTTCCTGATCATGTTCCTCAAATCCACAGTGACTCCAACTACAACTGAGCACTCAGTAGGGATCAAAAAAGTAGAACCCCTGTTATTAAACCCAATTAAGCACTTCCCCGCATTGTACAGCTCCCATATCAGTACTGTCTCCACATTTATTCCTTCCCATTAGCTCCACATAGTAATTCTATCTTCTCAGTCTCAGTTGTCACCAGATTTTCATCTCCTCTCACCTTATAAGGCTGAATGGGGAGAAGTTGTCATGGGCTTTTCAGTCACCCACCCTCTTTTCAGTCCACACCATAAAGGAGTGAGGAAATGAGCAGGGGAGGTGCTCTTCACCTCAAATGGAGAAACAGACTGAAGGACTGGAGGAAAAGAGAAAGAAAAATAATTACCTGAATCCTTCTACTCCCTAACAACAGGATGTAAAGAAAGAAACATCTTTGCCTCCCACAGCAGCAGTTACAAGTTGTTCGCTGGGCGTGTCGGATGGGACAGTTTTCATTCTGGAAGCATGCATTACTTTGCTTACCTACATGTTTTTAAGACACATAATTTGTCATCCTGACACCTGAATGAGCACTGGTGATGCCTCGCTTGTCAGTCTCAACCTTCTCACAGTAAAAAGAGAAGGAAGAAAAAAACCAACATCAAAAACAAAGATGCCAGCTACAGCTTAGCAAGTGCACTGAAGTTATTTAAGTCATTACGCACGAATATAAAAGCAATATCTCAAGTCATTACTCGTTAGCACCAATAACTATGTTATTTGATTTTATTTTCCAAGTAAACTGAGGTGAAAACTGCATAATAGAGGGCTAATTGACAAAGGTGTCAATGTATAAAGCAACTAAGCTCAGAGAAGAGCTTGCTGCAGAATCTAAATGTCATTGATGTGGCTGTTCAGAGGAGACATCTGCTGTTGAGTGCTTTGTGTTTGCCCTGCAGGTCTACTTTTGTTTTCTCAGGCTCTCTAAATCTCAGGCTGAAGGCAGCAGGGTTCAGGATATGCCCAAAACACATAAACTGTAAGAAGCAACATACTGCTGGGGAAATTCGCATGGGGATTTCAGAGGAGATCGAGTAGCTGCACAAAAGATGTGGGTGATCTGAGTTGGGCAGACATCTCTGGCACGGCAGTGGTCTGTGCTGAAGTTGATCCAAAGGCAATGGCAGACACATGCAGGAGGACTGGGTCAGCTGAGCACTGTCTGGGTCCTCTGGACTCTAGGTCAATGACTATTCTGTACTTTCCTACAGTGCACACATATCCCCAAAATCTGAGGACTGCTGTCCCATGTTATGGGTGTAAGGAAGGTAGAGGGACAAAGAAGGCCGGAACTTGAGCTTTCCAAAAAAAGAACAGTTTTCTGAGGTGTAAATGAAGTTCCAGACATGGACAGAATCTACATATCAAATGTACAGAGAATTCAAGTTTTCTGGGAGATAGGAGATTCTTCTGCCTTGCCTAAGGCACAGGCCCCATCCTATCTCTCAGTAAGGTAGAGTTGCCTTGCAGAACTGGGGGGCATTCGTAGTGAAGACCAAGCTGACAGCGCACACAAGAGGATCCACCTGAACTCAAGGTTCTAAATCCTAAAGCTATCACAGCAAGAGCAGGGAGCCATTGAGTCCTGAGAGAGTAAGTGAGGAGGCAGCTGTGCTTCAAATATCCCATCCACCCACCTTACAGGAGTGGTTTCTTGCCACCCAGCTGGCTTGCTCAGTGGAAGCCACAGCTTTAGCCTTAGCTCCCAGGACTCCAGGGTTTCAAATGGTCTGAAGATGTGTGTTTCAGCTTTTGCTTCCAGGTCGTGTTCCCAAACCTATCAGCAGTAAATAGAGGAACTGTTGCTCTCACCAATGTTGAGGCTCTGCACAGAGAGGAGGGTAAAGCCAGATCTCTACCCCTAACTGGCAAGCAACTGAATGGATCCGTCAAGCACTGCCCTCTGGTAGCCACCTGTTAAGTTAAAGAAGAATATCTGTTAAATTACTTACTATTTCTTTATCAAAAGGAAACTTCTTCTGAATACAAAAGAATTCATTATAACGTCACTTTCTATAGAGCCTTTTTATTTTTTTTGGTGACAAACACAAAAATGAAACAAAAACCCTATTTTAGTGTACTTTTCTTCACAATTTTATTATTAAAAAATTAATTGCAAATGTGACATAATTTTATATAATTGCTACAAAATGCACTGTAAATGCTTTAAAATTAAATAATTACTGCTAAATGTCATATGATTACACACATTTCTTACAGACATACATTTGGCTGACACACCAGGGGGTTGTGCTGCCATTCAACAAGACCTGGACAGGCTGGAGGGTTGGGTGGGGAGAAACTTAATGAAATACAACAAGGGCAAGTGTGGAGTCTGCATCTGGGAAAGAACAACCCCATGGATCAGTCTAGGTTGGGGTCTGACCTGC
>VZRW01005273.1:265509-331198 GCA_013398125.1 Aegotheles bennettii
TTATGAGGAGAAGCTGAGGGAGCTGGGGCTCTTTAGCTTGGAGAAGAGAAAACTGAGGGGCGACCTCATTAATGTTTATAAATATGTAAAGGGTGAGGGTCAGGAGGATGGAGACAGGCTCTTCTCAGTGATGTCCAGTGATAGGACAAGGGGGAACGGGTGCCAGTTGAACACAGGAGGTTCCGGGTAAACATAAGGAGGAACTTTGTCACTGTCAGAGTGCCAGAGCACTGGAAAAGGCTGCCCAGAGAGGTTGTGGAATCTCCTTTCCTGGAGACATTCAAAACTCAACTGGATGCATTCCTGTGTGACCTGCTCTAGGTTGTCCTGCTCTGGCAGGGTGGTTGGAATAGATGATCTTTGGAGGTCCCTTCCAACTCCTAACATTCTGTGTGATTCTGTGATTTCTCATCTACTAAATTTATACTACATTTCTTAAGCATCTATCCCCTTATACTCACATAGAAGTGCATATATTTACCCAAACCTCTAACTTTTCAATTTTACTTACCTCTGGTTTGTAATTATTACTTCATGTAGAAAAAAATATTGGGCATTGGAATAATGATTTCAAAGGGCATAAGTGATTCAGAAGCCAATAAGCTACTGCCAGAGTTTAAACCCAGAACTTGAGAGATATGCTTCCCTTCTTAATTGAAACATCTTGGTAAAAAATGGGCATAAAGATAAAGGAAGCAATATTCCCTTTGCAAAATGCTTGGAAACCTATATTAGAATGGGGGAGTACCACTGTATTTAATAAAACTAAAATTTTACTGGGTAGAAAGCAGATGCTCAGGCAATCACAAAACAGACCTTGCAAACGTAAAAGAAATTTACACAATCACAGCAAGAGGAATCACAACCATTACACATGCTGCTGTATAAACCATGGCACAATATATCCCCCATGTCTTAAATGAGCTGCTGAAAATACAGACTCTTATTTTATGAGTAATCTATTACATTTTAATAGCTGTACACAGTAGTTAATTGTGTAATTTATATGCAACTCTGTATGAAAACTAGTCTGAATTTTTTCTGTGTTTATGAATCAGAATGCCATTTCTGTCAACACCTGCTGAAAATAAAGTGAAAGATCTTAAAATTTTTGTTTCATTCCAAATTCACGTTCACTGGAATATACATGTAACAATAAGAAGAAAAATAGCAGAAAAAATTTGATCTGTCACAGTCCTTTGCTAACAATAAGATTATTCAAAATAGACCTTTCTGCCTGCTTTTTTTGTGGTGCTGTAATATAAAATGATAAGCTGTAAACACAATCCCTGTACACAGCATGCATGTCTATCCCTCCCAATACCAGACAGGCTGTCAGGAGGAACAGGGCAAAAAGGTTCTCTTTTGTTCATGCAGAACTTGGCTTATGAACCAGCAATCACCTAAATGCACGTACGACAGTAAATACATGCATACGTATCGTCTGTGGGACAGCAGGAACATAACTGGATTGTCTCCCTAGTATAGTAGCGGCCGTAACTCAAACCAGGTCTAGGTTAGCATGGCTAATTTGAGCAGTTTGGGTTTAATTTGGTGGTGGGATTTTTCTTGGTTTTGTTGGATACTCCAGGTAGAGAAGTGGAGCCGTACACTTCAGTACAACAGTAAATAAGTAATTTTTAATATTTGAGTAGTACTGTTGGGAGTCCTCACTGATTAAACTTAGCAGATTGATACCTCATCATCTTGGATCTTGTTCTATCTCAGAAGGTTTATGCTTATGTCAAAAATGCTGGGGTAAATTCAGCATTTTCATGCTTTGTACTCCCAAAAAAATGTTTTATTTTACATTCTCTTGTAAAAAGATAGGTGCCGAGACTACTGTTTAGAGTATGTACCTTACAAACAGATTTACTAAGACAGCAAAAATAAGCTTACTAATGTTCTAGGTTTACAACTTTCATCAGAACTTTACTGCATAAGTAACAAAATGTAATGCTGAACCGTCTGCCAGAATCAAAAGGAAAACAAATCGATATCAAGTAAATTAATTGTCTCCTCATGCATGTATATACATGTAAATAAATGCATACTGTTTATACTACTCTAGAGATCAATAACAAATTTAGCACACATGAATTGTGGAATAAGTATGTAATAATAACACTGTCAAAGGGAAATAACTGATTGCAACTATAGATACTGAAATCCAAGGACAATGTTTCGAAACATCACAGAAAGATAAGGGCATCCCGAGGTCTATTTTGGCCTGTATATGTCATAGAATCACAGAATCATAGTATGGTTCGGGTTGGAAGGGACCTTAAAGACCACCGAGTACCAACCCCCATGCCGTGGGCAGGGACATCTCCCATCATCAAGACCACAACTGATACAATGAATCCGTTTGATATAAAACATCCAAAAGGCATGCAGCTCCCTAGAACTCTCTTTATAAAACATAAGGAAAACAGAGGTGCATTACTTTCAATAGAACACATTCTCATGTATTTAAGGTATTGCAGAGCTTGCCTACTAAAGAACAATTTACACAAAATACATTGATGTCTTGGTTTAAAAATATATTATAGAGAAGGTTTTTCTTTACTAGAAGAGGAGATTGTTCCCTGAAAGCACACTAGGGGCAAAGATGTCATCACATCAATTTAAATTGTGTTCCTTACAAGCGCTGGACTTCTAAAAGATCATTTTGTTTTGTTGCAACACTCCTCATTAGCTTTTACACACTGGCTACCTAACACATTAAAAAATAGAAAAAAATATGAGGAATTTTGAGTTGATTTTTGCCTGTCCCCTCAAACTATAACAACACTTTACCTCTGCTTTTATAGCTCCCCATACCATTTATTTTTCTTTACGAAAAAATAGGTTTTCTTGCAAAGGCACTTGCACCCAAACAGAAGTCCAATTTTCACATAATCCAAATTGAAATGTAGCAAATGCAGCACTCCCACAAAAATCAATACTCAGTCACCAGGATGTTTCATTTTACACTGGGCTGAATGCAGTATGAGCTGAGCAAAAGTGCACGTCCGGCAGGTTTGCAGGAATATATATATAGGTCAGAGATTCGCTCAGAACAGACTTAATGAAATTGAGCATATTTAGAAAAGTAATACTGCTTTCACTAAACCAGTATTTCTAAGTGTTTTAGACAGTATTAGAAAGCATTCTTTATTTAGAAGGTGATACGTTTAAGTTTTGTCTTCACATTTTACGTTATACTAAAATTAATGTGTACATCTTTGAACTACTTTGCCTCATCAGCAAGTAGATAGAAGCACTCCTCTGTTTCAGCTTATTCCAGAAAAATTCTTCACAAAGGCACTTGAATTCCCCAACAAGTGATTTTACAACATCTCTGAGACAGAATCCAACCTCAATGATCTAGTCCAGAAAATGTCTCTAGTTATAATACTCATTCTTTTCTTCCCTCTTCCCCCAACAGCGACCTCCAATTTTCTGTACTGAAACAAGCATAAACTCCAGACTGCACTACTGTTTGCTCAGTAGGGTGCAGCAGCTTAACTAGCATTCAAAGTGCTGACAAGATCTTGTGGGTAACTAAAATGATGCCAGCCTCCTCTATACTCAGAATTATTAGTATGCCCTGTAGGGGGGGAGACTGAAACTTCAGTGGGAAATTAACGGGATTTACAAAAAACTGCATTGCACAATATATTGTTTTCTGCAAAGAAGTAGTGAGCAAGAAGTACACAATCTCACCAAAAAAAGTATAAATGCTTTCCAGTCATTGTCATCATGCTTTTCTTCCCCACGTATTACACTTGACTTTCCTCTCCATGTCAACTGGTTGAAAGTTAAAATCTAAAACCAATAATATATCAGGAAAGCGATGCTATAGCTTACCAGCAGTAAAATTACTGAATATATTTTTCATTCAGAATATTCTTTCTGGCAAAGAGGATACCAAGATTAATTTTGTTTTCCCATGACGGATGGAAAGAAGCTTATTTACACAATTGGATATATGTGGCATTTGTTACACAAGAATTTACAAGTATTCCCTTGAATAGTATTATGTTCTTTTCCTGTAAAGCTAAAGCCAAGTAGACCATGTAACTCCAAAACAGTTCCTACTAATGAAGGGAAGACTAGAACAGGCCTCCTGGATCACGAACATAACTTTCCTGCTGCAGGAGCAAATTAAAACATACTCTCTATATTTATGAAGGCTCCTGTCCAGAAACCAGTTAAGATTTTTTTCCTCCCACTCCTGTCAAGGTATGTACAATGATCACTTTCCTCTTACAACTAGACTTTGTCTCCTAATTTGTAGCCTAAGTCCATTGTCTGCTTATACAAATTTGTCTTCACTGTCTACTTCCCTCTCTGTTTTCCTTTTACTTACCCCTGCTGTGTATTAACAAAGGGCAACGGCATGCTTACAGAGGCTCAATTTTGCTAGGATAAACAAAATCCAGAATCTCTGGGTCATAAAATGGCTTCAGAAATCAGGGATGAAAAACAGTTGGAATTTGTAATTTCAACAGTGTTCCCATTACTGCAAAACCTTCACCTTCTGTGCTGGCATTAGTATTTCAACCTCTCCTGTCAGATTTCTCACTCAACACGTCGTAGGATCAGTTGCCTCTTCCACAATGTCTATAGCATCAGTAGTACCTACATTTCCTACAATTTACCAGTGCAACAAGCTGACAAGTCACATCTCATTGCAAAAGCAGGTTCCTTTATTCTTAAGGAAACACCCTTGTGCTCTTTACTGTTAAATTTCACCTGGCTCTATAATACAGTCCTTTTTCTAAACACCAGTGCTTTGTAAAACCAACAGCTGTTCTGGAGTCTGACAGCTTCATGTCAGCAGTAAATGCCCTTCAACCTATCCCATTTTTCAGCCCAGGTCATCTATAAAGACAAATGAGACCCAAAACCACTACAAGAACAGTGTGATAGAACAGAAACCATTTTAGACCTCCCTAGACTTCTTGAGCATCTCTCCATATGAACTTATCTAGAGGATCTATCATATTTGTCAAAAATTAGACTGAAGCATTAAACATTTCCCAATGCTACTGATTTTTAATTAGCTATCAAAGACTGAAGGGTTGTTTTTTTTTCCTGGTGGCTTTTCTAAACCCCCAGGGTGAAGTCTAGATCGTGATTTTTCACAGTAATGCTAAATTGAGCATCCCAAATTTGTAGCACACTAATTTAGCTCAATGTGATACATGTTTTTGATCAGCAAGTCTTAAAGTGCTTGAATAGAAGAAATATGGGGGTTTTCATCATGAGTTTAACTCTGTAGTTCTCATATTTTAGAACAATACATGAACTGGATTTCTCCTGTAGTGGTTCTTACTCTCATGTGAGAGTGAACATCACTAACAGGAGCGAAGGGAATATCAAAGCTGATCCAGACCAAAATGCAAATACACCTGCTAATAGAGAAGTTAATCTCTAACACCTCTTACTTCTTCATTTGTCATCTGGTAGCACTGGAGGTTGAAAGCAAATATGAAATGTAGGTACTGTTAATGTGTTAGTCACACAACTTACTAGACCTATCTAGAGCAAAGAACATTTTATCTGAAATATTTGCAACCAGAATCAAAATGCTACATACTCTTTCCCCCTGTACAGTAAAAATAAGCATGCTGGTCAGGGGTTAGACTAGACAAGCCCAAAGGCCCCTCCCAGCCTAAACTAAGCATGATTTATCATAGAAGGTTAAATAAATATTTATTAGCACCTTATCTACAAAAGATGGATTCAACAGCATTTAGAGTCCTGATATCATCTACAGCCTTTTGCACCATCTGTTAAAAAAAAAAAGACAACAAAATACACAAACCACCAAACCCCCAAAACGCTACAATACTCAAGAACCATTGTTGTCCAAAGCAGCTGATGGCCCAAGTGACATGGGAAGACTGTGCATTCAATCTGAGTCTCTCACAATCAGTAGCTTTAACTCCAAAACATTATTACACTCTACTGCTTTTTTAAGATGACCCAGAATTCCAGAAGGGTATTTTGAATGCAGGGAGGTGCTGCCCTTTTGAGCCCCTTAGATGTCTCACCTACCAACGCTGCTGTTTCAGAATCAGATCCACCTGTTAGGAGCCACATTTTACTATTCACTTCTGTAAAACAATGAGCATAAAGTTAAATCGTAGGTTTTGCTTCAAATTCTTTCTAAAACTTGCAGTCTGAACCAGCTTCAACAGGCTTTCAGTCTGTGCTCTGGATATTATTGAAGGCTTGAATGAAGGAAAAAATCATCCTTCCAGCCATTAGGACTGGCTCCCATAAGTAAATCATTGTCTTAGATGCCTTCAAGAGCTCTCTTCACAGTGACCATCAGGGTTGGTACACAATGTGGTCTCTTGTTGAACAGGGGATTTTGAGCGACTTGTTTTAAATTAAAAAAAGGCACACAGTTCTGTGCCTCGTACCTAGGCATTCACAGGTTTACCTGCTGCATGTTCCCCAACTAAAATAAAAATTAGCATTTTTCTTCTATACTTTGCTGTAGTTGCTACTTTTCTCCATACCTTCATATTTGTGGAAAAACACATTCTTCCCCGATGTCTCACGTGCATCTGAGAAGAGCAAGTATTTACTGCACAACTATGAACATACCGGTATAGCAAAAGAGCACCACAGTCCATCTGATGACTATCCCAGTTATTTCTGGTTTGTACATTGAAAACCGTCCCACTTACCATCAGGATAAGGACTGCTGTGACAAACAGCAGTGTTGTGCCAGAGGGTTGTGCAGCCCATCTGGTTCCTCCTACTAGTGTTAGAAGTCATGCTCAGTAAAATAAGTTTATTGTACAATTATTCAGAGATGGCAGAATTCTGAACTTACATACACCCTCCTCCCCAGATACATATGTACAGAATAGTATATAACAAAGATTGCCATTTATGCATAGTACACTGAAACAAAATAGAGCTTTTTGTTGTTAAGGTGACACTATTCTTTATCACTTCCAGAAGTGCTGAGAAAGAATTTTCCAAGTCTTTGACTTGCTTCCACTGTCAGGAGGGATACAGAGTCTGAGGCCAGGGGGTTACGCAAAAACAGTGAAGAGCTCAGGGACAGACAACTATTAAAGCCCTTGAATCCCAAGGACAGCTGTGTCAGCCAACCTGCAACCCGGGCTTGTCGGTATTCATTATGCTGTTCCTACAGCAGAACAGAGCTTAAAAGCTCGTTAAACCTGGAACTCTTCCAGACACTAAAGTGGTATGCTGACTTGCCTAGCCTTTCAGATATGCCAGCATCATACCACCCTCTGTTTTTTATGATTATATCACCTCCTACACTGAAAAGCCCCACATCTAGGCCACTTCTTTAATGTTTCAAAAATAAATAACATCTGCTATACTGTTACTACTTATGTTTAGTCACACATAAATATATGGGGCATATTATAAGAATTAAGCAATCTTTGTGAAAACCCTGCTTGATCATTTAAACACAGATGTTCTCCAACAGTTCTTCATACTGACTGATCTTATGATACCAGCTCGTAATAATTTCCAGCAGCTAAATTGCAGGGGAAGACAGCTAAAATCCATTCAGTACTTTCTCAATATTCTTTAGTTATATAAGCAATTGCTGGTTTACCCCAGCGACCCAGCATGATAGTAAATGGAAGGAGATCGCAGTCAGATTCTCCAATTTGCTCCTGCTGCACCCCACCAATATACTGCAACTTACCCTCGGCAGAGTGCCAAGGCAGGCTTCAGCTCTCACTAACATCACTCCCCCTCAGCTTAGAAGTTCCTTTTTCCTGCATGAATTCCTGCACTTTGTAAAGAAAAAGAACGTCTTGTATTTCTCGTTTTCTTAGAATGACACAACAAAGCCCATCAACTGTAACTTGCCTTCCTGTGGTTTATGTTATTTTTTGATGGATATCACTTACAAATGAACAGACAGGCAGCTAAAACCAAAGAGCAGACAGAGGAGAATGTTTCCTAAATCAATATTTGGTTGCTGAACTGGAACAACTTACAAAACTTACAGGACTCATAGGAGCAGCTCTCAGTGACTTAGTCTGAATTATTAGTTTACTGATGTGGAAGGGTGTTACAAAGCTCAAAGTGAAGCTTATAGCAACAGACGAACACATAATGGGAAGAAATCTCTGCAACAAAATGCAGACCATGAAATAAAATTTAAATCCTTACCTACATAGGTCCTTTGAATCACAAGCACCATCATGCCAGCTAAAACAACCACAAGAAAAAAGAAACCCCCATTCCTATTTTCTCCTAAAGTAGGCATAAAAACTGTGAGGGACTTTTTTTTCTTCGCTCAGTTGAACATAATTCAAAAATAATGCATTCCCTTATTACACCCCATTCTCCTCCCTACTTTCTTCACATATTTCAGAAAACATAACCACCTGGTAGTCAGCTGAGATAGTTATTACTACCATTACCTTCTTAGGCATTACAATAGCTTCACCTATTCCTTTAACCTTCCCCAGAACACCTGATATGGGGCTTCTTCAAATACATTGGAGATAAAACTAACACCAGAGGCAATGTAGGCCCACTGCTAAATGAGGTGGGTGCCCTGGTGACAGAGGATACAAAGAAGGCAGAGCTACTGAATGCCTTCTTTGTCTCTGCCTTCACTGCTGCAGACTGTCCTCAGGAGTCCCAGATCGTCCTCAGGAGTCGCAGACCATCCTCAGGAGCCCCAGACTCCCCAGACTGGGGCTAAAGCCCCAGGCAAAGTCAGGATAAAGGATGTTTGATCACCCTGATAGCCTTCTATGAGGAGGTAACTAGGTGGACAGATGATGGTAGAGCAGTAGATGTGGTTTATCTTGATTTCAGTAAGGCATTTGACACTGTCTCCCACAGCATCCTCACAGCTAAACTGAGGAAGTGTGGTCTGGAGGATTGATTAGTGAGGTGAATTGTGAACTGGTTGAAAGGAAGAAGTCAGAGAGTTGTGGTCAATGGGACAGAATCTAGTTGGAGGGCTGTGACTAGTGGAGTGCCTCAGGGGTCGGTACTGGGACGTGTATTATTCAATATCTTCATCAACAACCTGGATGAGGGTACAGAATGTATCCTCAGCAAGTTTGCTGATGACACTAAGCTGGGAGGAGTGGCTGACACACCAGAAGGTTGTGCTGCCATTCAACAAGACCTGGACAGGCTGGAGGGTTGGGTGGGGAGAAACTTAATGAAATACAACAAAGGCAAGTGTGGAGTCTGCATCTGGGAAAGAACAACCCCATGGATCAGTCTAGGTTGGGGTCTGACCTGCTGGACAGCAGAGAAGGGGAAAGGGACCTGGGGGTCCTGGTGGACAGGAGGATGACCATGAGCCAGCAATGTGCCCTTGTGGCCAAGAAGGCCAATGGCATCCTGGGGTGCATTAGAAGGGGTGTGGTTAGTAGGTCAAGAGAGGTTCTCCTCCCCCTCTATTCTGCCTTGGTGAGGCCACATCTGGAGTATTGTGTCCAGTTCTGGGCCCCACAGTTCAAGAAGGACAGGGAACTGCTTGAGAGAGTCCAGCAAAGAGCCACAAAGATAATTAAGGGGAGTGGAACATCTCCCTTATAAGGAGAGGCTGAGGGAGCTGGGGCTTTTTAACTTGGAGAAGAGAAGACTGAGGGGTGACCTCATTGATGTTTAAAGGGTATGTGTTACGAGGATGGAGACAGGCTCTTCTCAGTGATGTCCAGTGGTAGCGTAAAGGGGAATGGGTGCAAGTTGGAACATAGGAGGTTCTGGGTGAACATAAGGAAGAACTTTTTCACTGTGAGAGTGACAGAGCACTGGAACAGGCTGCCCAGAGGGGCTGTGGAGTCTCCTTCTCTGGAGACATTCAAAACCCAACTGGTTGCATTCCTGTGTGACCTGCTCTAGGTTGTCCTGCTCTGGCAGGGGGGTTGGAGTAGATGATCTCTCGAGGTCCCTTCTAACTCCTAACATTCTGTGTGATTCTGTGATTCTGTGACTCTTCATACAGCAACAGTTTTGGTAGAAGTAAAATAACTTCCTGCAACTATGCCCAGATCATTTGCAGATAACCCCTTTCATTTGAGCGATTCATACAGAGGGAATGGGCAATTTTTAGGAAGAGGAAAATTGTGATCAATTCCTATGATGTTTTGGGGACTATTCCTCAGAAATAATGGGTCACAGGAAGTAGCTAGAGACAGTGTTAAGTTTCAGACGTCTCTATAGCAACTATGTTTATTAAAAGAAGAGGTAAAACCTTTTTTGCATCATATAAATGATGCATCTCCTGCCTACTAAGAAAAATGGTGTTTGGCTACAGAGGCAAATTAAGTTTTTCCAGTGGTCACTAATAATTAGCAATGTTTCTCCTAGGTGCAAATGGAGAGTGTCATTTAAATATAATTTAGAAAATATGATTGTTCTATCATTTAAAAATCATGATTGTTTTCTAAAAAATTGTCACTGGTGAACAGCAGACATCTGCATAAATCTGCATAAATACAACAGCACCCTAGTGAATCAAGATCTGATTCTCTTCCTTCCCTGAATGAAGAGTGGAAGATTTCTTTTCTCACCTGAAACTTCATTTTTTTACAACCAAGCCTTTACTTTAATAGCACTGGATATTTTTCTATTCACACAGCCCTAAATTTGTGCACATTTTCACGGAGGTAACTGGCAGGAAATTGCATTTATGCTAATATAAATAATATGAATAATATGCAGCTTTCATAGCTCCATACTGATGTAGACAGGATGTTTCCAGAGCTCAGCCTTGCTTAAAGACCACCTTGTCAAGCAGTGACTCTAGAAACTGAAAATATGGAAGTTATAAAATGTAAGCTGAGCTGCTGGCTGAATTCACTGGGAAGCGTTGCACCAGTGTTAAGTAGGAACCAACACACTAACTAAAGTGAGCAACACTCATGGCAGATCAATGTACTATACCCACTTGCAGATCAAAAACTGTTTTGTCTCTGTGTCAGCTCCTAGTAGAAATCTTTGATCAGAAGCAGAGAAGGAGACTGCAGCTGCTATAAAAGCTGTGAGAGAGAAACAAAAGAGGTTTCAAACACAGGAGATTTAGGACCAGCTGTTCCAAGCAGGCACAGGTGGTTCACAGAAGGAAAGGGCACACTTTAAGAGGAGAGTGTGGATCTACATCCATGTCTAGCACAGAAACTGCTTAGGAGACTACGCTCTTCTACACGGGCTTGCTAAACCCTGAAGCCAAGCTGACTGATACTAGAGATTATTGCCAGTGGCAGCATGTATCTTGATGTTCTCTGATTCATTTTTATTCTGATTTGGAGTGCACACACTCACATGAACACAGACACAGATACACACACATCCCAACCCCTTATTTCATTCACAAATCAATTTTAAAAGATATATCCACCACAAAGCTTTGGTTTCAGCTATTTTAATCATCCCTGAGTATCATGCTGTTTCACTGTGACAAACGAGGAATTCAGTGCAGGACAGGAGATTGATCTATTGCAAACAGAATTCATTAACAATAACCTTTGACAAGTTTTAGAAGTGATAAAAAAAATTTCCAACATTTGCAGCATATATAATTGCTTAGAGTTTTGCAATACAGAAATACACAGTATATTAAGAATAGATTTCAAATAAACACATCCAGAATATTAAACAAGTTCAGGTACAGCTTGCAAAGTATATGCATTGGCTGAGAGCTCATTGCAGCCTCATAACCCAAATATTTATTCAGTTTCTGCGAGTTTTGAAGACTATACTTAATCCTTTGCTTCTGTGATAACACTCTAGTGATACTAGCTTGCTAAAATAGGTTTGTATGAGTCTAGCCTAGAAGGAATTTTTGCCTCTAACAACCATTCTGCCCTGTAAAGAGCTGGAATAAAAAGCACAAGTAGATTTGTTGTGGTTGATGTGCATTGCCCTACAAGATTTCAGGGATATAGATGCATTTGAATGAACTACTGTGCAGTGAAACTAGATAACCTTTCAATTCATTGACCAAAGTGTTTGTAGCTCACATTTTGAACCAAGCAAAGTAACAAAATGGTAGCTATTGAACAAATAAATTTTATCTCTCTTATCATCAGGAATCACTTAACAACTTAAATTCTTGGAAAATTGTATTTTTGAACAAAAAAAAAGTTTAAAGATTTTGTCACCTGACAATATGATTCTAAACAGCAGCAGATTTTGGGTATGTTCTCCGAGCTGTAAGAAATATAGAATGAACACAGACAGCATCTTCACAGACCAAACAGAACAAGATAAAAACAGAGCCACAGAAGTCCATTTTCCAAGAAAAATTATGAGCAGGAAACCTAATTTATATTTTCATCATATAATAACTTTTACACTCATCTAGTTATTTTTAGACAAAGTCACTAGGAATGTCTGTCTGCCAGGCTAGTTATTTAGAAAAAAGTTAAATTTGCTAAAATAATTCTATTCACAATTTTTTAAGAAAACTTTTTACAGCTATTTGTTGATTCAGATTCATTTACCTACTGTCTCTAGTCTATTCAGTTTTCATATACCTTGCAGCTCAAGACCAGGAGTCAGTATTAAGTAGAGCAAAGTCTACTTTGTTCTAAATAGAACAAAGTTTAATATTAGAGCAAAATACTTTAGTCAGTCACCAGCCTAGGATAGCTACCAGAAAGGCCATATGAGATAAGAGCATCACTATGTTTTTCCAAGGAACTGGAAAGCTGAAAGACCACAAAACAAACTCATTATGCAAATTGAATCATTGCCTTTGCCTCACCTTGGTGAAGTTTCTCTCTCTAAAAAGGCAGGGGAAAAAAAAAATCGTCCCTTAGATATTGGTGGTTTCCCAACAAGTGTAACATTGACCCTACTTGAGCCACGTGATTTGTCAATCACAGGTTGTCTGGACCACACCTAAACCTAAGTAACTCTTAGAGCTCCTGGGAACCACTTTCTTGTATGGTGCCTCTGGCCAGGACCTGGCTTTCAGCTCCTGCTTCTCCGGGGCTTATTTCCACATACACAACTCTAGCCACTACTCATGAATCAGAGCCTCTTTTCCATTTCTCCACCACACAGAAAACCATTTAATCACACACCATAGCCTCTCCTCTGTTCATGTAAGCATCCACAGAGCTAAACAAAAGAGCGTTGAATGAATCCCTCCATTAGCTTGAAGGGAAAGACAGCTGCTCCAAGGAGTTCAGAACCAAACCATATCCATAGTCAGCTTAGAAGTGATTCAACTTCATAAGTTTAGAAATCAAGATGGTAGGAAGCAGTAAAACATGGGGGTAAATAATACAGTTAACTTACTTGCAAGACTGTTCCAGCACTCCACTCTCTTTCCCTCCCTCCTACACATACACACATTTGAAGTGAACTGAAAACAGGATGCATTGCAGACTTTTTTTGTAATTGAAATGTGATTGCATATGCACAACAGGTATACACCCTGGCAAAATATTCAAAGATGGAAGGATCACATTCATCTCTTCTAGGAACTAAAATATATCATGTGATTTATGTAGCTCATCTGAGCTGGCTCAGTTTTAAATATTCATATAAACTCTCCAGAGACAGTTAAAAAATCTGGAAATGTTTAGACAAATATTCTGCTAAGAACTCCAAGTACTAAAAATATGAAGAAGAGGGAAGAATCATAAAATAATATATTGTTTACCAACTATTCCAACACATGTAATTGCAACCAAGATGGTCATGCAAGATCTGAGCATAGTTTGTATCCCTTACTCCCCTCAGTTTTATTAGCATTCCCTCAGTGTTTCAGTGTCTCTGAAAGCAATACTTGACCTCCTCAAGGAAGATCTTAATGGTGCTTCTACAGAGTTGGATTTTAGTACAGACTGTTCACCTAGTCCTACCTTTCTGTCATTTAGGAAATTGCAAGCAGTACAATGGAAATATTTAGAATCACAGATCCTACTTCCTGGCAACTCTTTTCAAATACTGAGCTCTTTCAATAGCAAACATATGCAACATAGGTGCATATAAGTAAATATAACAGAGAAACAATTTGTTAACCTATTTTGGAGTAAATATTGAACACATTTTATTTGTTTATGAAACTTTTTACTTACAAGAATATTTTATTTCAAATAAATGCTGAAAATACAATACAAATTTGTACAGCACGGAGGAAAATCTCAATAAAAAGTACCATCACCACCCAGAATAATGGTAATCATTTTAATGAATATATATGTTGCATATAAAACTATGTGCTGTAGTTTTCCTACTTATTCAGGTCAAGAATTTTTATCCTAAGCTGATTATAATATTGCACATGGTGACGTTATTAAAATTCCTCATGCTACATATAATGTTTTCTATGATAAATTACACATAAGTTTGTTTTATGTAACTATATATGAGAAAATAGTAGTCAATGTAATAATATGAGGTAATTTTCTTGTTTTTAAGAACTTTGAGTTAGGTAATCTTTCTGGTCAAGTTTTATCTGTCAACAGCCCATTTGGGAAGAAAAGAATAATGTATGCTCTTCCTAGTCATTTTGGTTTTTTTGTTGTTGCTTAATGCCAAGATTCTTCCAAGGAATAAACTTCAAGAGAACAGTGACAGCTCATTTTATACCCTATTCCTTATCTGCTGTGTAATTTCATTAATATTTCATACAAAATTTCCTCTTTCTTATAGCAACAGCCTCCTCCAAAAGATACCTTACAATATTTCCACTGCTAGAAATTTAAGACAGATTATTTATTCCATATCCCTTTTTTTAAGGAGAAATATCTGATGTCAGCAGGTTTGGGTTTTTTTGACTGGAGGATGTTTGCCTACTGTTCACAAATTCAATTACCTTTCTGTGGTATGGAGCAGTCTTTTACATTATTTTATTTTGCAGTTTCAAGTTTTCTTCCTGCTGATTTTTGCTTTGCTTGCTTATTTAAGTCTGCCTGCCATCTTTTGATGATGTGTCAGCAGGTCTCATCATAGGGGAAACAAACAACAGTCAAGAAGTAAAAAGCAGCTTCAAGTCACACTTTGAAACAAGTAAAGGTACAGATGTTGCTATCATTTAGAGGAATGCTACAATTTAGATCTAGGTAGACTTAACACTAAATAGCTTATGGGTGACTAAATACCTTCTAGATCATCATATATAGACATAGTTTTGTTTTTCTGATGGTTGTTAAAGGTGACAAGTAAAATGACTTTTGGCAGTTGCACTCAGTTCGCTGAAGAACGAGTCAAATTGAGAATCATGCAATAAAAGAATGTTGTATAAATGTACTGCTGAGTTTGACAGCTTGAAACAGTCTTGGTAGGATAGCAAGGACCGACTGAAACAAATCAGACCCCATAAGGATGTCCACAGTGTTTGGGGATTATATTATTCAAATGGCCAAAGTTATGGAAAATTAACATTTCCTATAGCAAAAAGTTTTATTAATTTTATTTTGGTCATCATGCCTCCTCCCTTCCTCTCCCCGGTCCAGTTTCTAAGTAACAGCATGTGCAAAGACCATGTTGTAACATGAATATGTATGTGCAGGGTAAAGATAGTGTAATTGTGTTGGTTTGTAAGAACAGTCTGTACGCTGTGTACTGAATTTGCAAAACCTCGGGGCTGAGGCTTGTCTGGCTTGGTCTGTCCAGGCTTTTCTTGTCCTGCCTGCAAGCTTCTTTTACTTTGGTTAGCTATAACAGCAAATTTGCCTAATTGACCAGGTTCTAGGGCTGATTTCTTTTACCTGTGTTTATCTTCTATAGTACAATCATAGTTTACATACAGAGAGCAGTAACAAGCAGTTATTCCAGGTAGAATGAGATATCTATGAATAACATAGTAATACTGAGAAATACAGGCCTGGTGTAACAGCAGAGGCTTAAGAAGTGGAGAAATAGGATGGAGCAGAGAGGAATACAGGCATGAGAAAATGAAAGATTCCAGGTGCAGGCCTGGAAGTAGAAACCTCACAGCTATAAACAACTCATCAGCGGTCCCTAAAAGAAAAGTGGACCTGGACAAAAGTGGGTTTATGTGTAATAAAGAACAAAGAAGTAGTATCCAACACACGTGAAAGGCACAAAACTTGGATATGAAGTGGAGCTGCAGACCAAAGAAGAATGATGACCAATGAAGAAAAAACAAAGGCGTAAAAGCGTGTTAGCAAACATACATAAACAGCCCTACACAGATCCTTAAGAGACAGAGAAGAGACCATCAATATGAACATAACGTTCTTCCCAGCAACAGGGGCTTCCCGCCAGCCCCTGCTGCTCCCTGAGAGCCTGCATCAGTAATGAACCTCTTGATAAAGTACAGGTTTAATTTGTTTTGCCGTATTTCTTCTGAAGTTCCATGAAACACATACATACACTGAGCCCTTTTCTCCATGCTGAAGAACATAATGGGAGATAGAGAAGAGACCAGAGGAATGCAAAACCTGTTCTATTAAGGGATATTACATTAACTTCATTTATTTAACCCAGTAAAATAATGGCTGAGGCTGAAACACAGAAGGCATATACAAAGACCAGAAAAGGAGTTTTTTGAACACAAGTTTGGTCCAACACAGCCTGCATATAAACAAAAAGAATTTTTCCAAAGAGTAAATTTTTGAAAACACGCTGCATTAGAATCACAAGAAGAAAAACAACCTATTTCATGGAAAAGGACAATAGTTGTGTATCTTCTGTCAGGATGCAAAAAGCATAGAGATACATCACAGTTAGAACAGTGTAACTTTACGGGGATGTATCTGCCCAGGTTAGTGCACTTACTAGCCCCTAGTCAAAGTTCATTGATTAACTGATAAAGCGGAGTTAACTTTCCCTCTGAACTGAGCTGGAGACACACATAGGGCAGCCACTGACACCGTGTGTTGTGTGAACAAGCTGGGTCTGCATTAGTAAGCAGAGCAGCCCAACAGGAAGAGATCTATCAGGCAAACTAGTTGGCGCTGAGGATGTGACACGCACACTGGAGATATCTCAGGAGTGTTTCCCTTCATGCTAACTGTAGTCTGACTTTGTTGTGACCAGAGTGTATTAGATGCATTCCTGGAACACATTTTTCAGTTAAGCTTTGTCTGAAATGAATCCAGTTTACAGTCTGGGAAACTGTTCTGCAATGCAAACCAAAGCTGAGTAAGGGGATACAACCAAAAGATTTGCTTCAAATGTGCATTCTCCATCAGACTTCAAACCTGAGACTTGTCATTACAGCCCTGCTGGCCTTAAGCTACACAGTCTGAGATGCACAAAACCTTACCTTTCTATAACCCAGGTACCCTCCCTGGAGTTAATCTATAGCAGCAATGATTTTAGCAGATGTTCCCAACCCTGGTTTTGCCACGAGGAAAACATTTGCCTCATTCCCCACCACTGATGGTATGAGAGCACCGTTCAGTTTAATCAAAACCACAGGTGAAACACATCCTCTATTAACAGGCATCACCATGTCTCATTTGAGAAATGGGAAGCTAGTCAGTTTTCTATCCTGCCCTATGCTCATTAAATGTAAGCTTAAAGGAAATTTTGAGGCCATGCTGAATTCATTTGTAAGTGTTTTCTGGTCTGGGGTTTTTTTCCTCCTTTCCTTTAGACCATCAATTAAACATTAGTTGTGAATGGCTGATTTGTTCCAGTTCCAGCAGGTACACTCCAGGCTCAATGCAAGGCTTTTCATTTTGAAAATGTTTTTGACATAACATTGCTATGTTACCATCTGCCTGAGTGACAAATCCCAGATAAACAGCTTTATTGGGACACTCTCTGTCCCTTAGCACACAATCTATGCTAAACATCCAGGTGCAGTTTTGAATATCTTAAGATCAAAAACAAACACTACAATTTGCATGTATGGGATACATTAAAAGGTTATACTAGTATATACAGTATGAGAGGCCCATACAGAGAACTGCAATGGAAAAATTATATACTGTATTATTTTAAGAATGAGGGGGGAAAAACAGCCTACAATCCAAGCCATGCTGTTTTTCCATCCCATGATGGATGTCATCATGAGCTGCAAGGAAGTAACAGGAATGGAAGAAGGGGCTCTTTTCCCTGGGAGGTGAGGTAGGAGTTTCAAAGCTTTCTGTACTTCATAGCATATGCTGAAAGAGCAAAGGTCCTTTACTGCCATCATCTGGAATAAATGAAATCAGAAAAAAACTTCCTCTTCAAGCAATGCAGTCAAAACTCATTAAGATGTGTGCTGTTACACAGATACAGTGAACAACACAGGCTCAGTTCCTCATGAGAGTAGCCAGAGAAACAGTGAAATTAGAAAACGGGATCTCAAGAGAAATGAATCTTCACTCGATATCTTCACTCAGTATCTACACAATGAAACCAAGTATGATCTCTGCAAAACACAGATACCATTCTACATCCCCGCAGGGTCAGGGCTTCCACACCTGTTGTGTTCACAGAAGGACCTGCAGAATTAAACCTGTAGTTATCAACACGGTGAGAAAACAAAATAAGACTCCAGAAGATTTAGGAGAAAATGTAAGAGTATAAAGCAGAATCATCAGGTGTATCAGACAGAAAGGCAGTGGGGTTCTCAAACCTCCATTAGTTGATTATGGTAAAATTGCTAAATATTATCAACAACTTCTTTTGTGTTCCTTTGGCTGACACCAAAATACATGCAGGTGATGTTTGGAGACAGACAAAAAAATGTTCTAATCCTCATATATAGTGTGTGTATATATATATATATATATAATTCATCTGCTATTCAGTAAATCCCATATGGAAAAATATCTTGCAGCTTGATGTGACAGACATTACTACAGCTGAAACCAACAGAGGAACACAAGAGACAACAATCTCTGAATCTCCCTCATCCTTCACTGCATAACCATTCAGAAGTAGACTGATCTGGTAAATATTGAAGAATTCTTACACTGAGAAACTAGCAAGAGCTCCCCTACTTAAACAGGCACCTCAAAGCATTCTTTGGGTCAAAAATAAATATTAATCCAGTAGCTTTGAATCACTTCTCAGAGATATTTTTATCCACTTTTCTAATTCACTGCAGTGATTTAGCTCTAAGAAATACTCAGGTGGTATGTGGAGGAGCTCTATATTTTCTGCTGTTGTATAGCATTATATAATATATATATCATTAAGGAGTTTTAAGACTCTCAAAATAATATAGGAAAAAATATCCATAATTCTTTGAATTAAGTCTGTGCTGTCAGGGTGAAAAGCCTTCCATAAGCTTGATGTTCAATAAATTGTCTTTTCTTATTCAATAAGGTAAAGAAAAGTGTCACAAAAAATATTGATGCTGCATTTCAAAGTCTGAATGGATGAGATTTCAGAAATGCTGAAAATTCAAAGACAAGAAAATTCAAAATATTGGTCTAATACATTTCTCCATTTCCCTAAGTGTGCATTAACTTAACAAAGGGGAAAAGATGCACAATAACTGGAACTTTGACGGTTGTTGAACACCTGGCGAAAGCTGTCAGCTGCAGCTTTGATTTGGGTAAGCAGCAAGCAAGAGATCTGTATTTTGTGGATGCAACACCAGTTAAAAACCCAGGCATAGAATTCCTCAGCTGGTATGCATATTCATGGCTCTTTCATATGAGGTATTTATTCTTAATGTTTCATTATGTTCTTTCACAAATCAAGTCAGAAAGAGAATTAGAGTAAAGGTCAAAAATTACAATCAAATAAAAATGTATGCATGCTCAATTCAAGTTTTAATTACATCCTTGTGTCCATCTTTTGAAAATGTTTCTTATCTGTAACACCTATTCCAGGTCAAAAGTAATAAGTGTAAGACAGAAAACTTAGCATATTAAATATATTACATGAGAGAAATGAGAATAGGAGGCATAAAAATAGAAAAGCAGCTCTGTGGTGTTGGAGTGCAGAGTACTCGTTCTACAAGAAGAGGCTGGCTTGTGGTGGCACACCTGAAATAGCAGTCTTATGAGGAGGTGTGCTACACTACAAACTCACCGTTTGCACACAGAAATCTTTTCAAATGTACTCTCAAGCACTTCACTTGACAAAAGACATTTAACATTTGTTCCCACAGCCCACTACAAAATACGGGAATTTGGCCCAAAAAAGAACTTGCAGTGAAGACAAATTTCTAAAATAAAATGCCAATATTATGGAAACCAGCATAATCAAAAATATAAGCACTAATTTGAGTTTTGAGTGTATCTCCTTAACTTAAATAAGAAGCAAAGCACCTAGGGGAAGGATTTCAAAATCTGGTAAAGACTTTAGAAGCCTGTACCCCACTGGAAATCAGAGATATAGAGGAGATTATTATGCTATTGATATAGAGTTTATTTTGTTCCAGGTCCTGTTGGACCAGCAGGATTAAATTTCAACTCCTGCCTTTGCTACACATATGTAGAAGCAAAGAATTACAGAATAATTCCAGTTGGAAGATACCTTTGGAAATCATCTAGTCAAAGCCCCTGCTCAAAGCAGAGCCACTTCTGAAGTTAGAACAGGTTGGTTAGGGCCTTATCCAGCCAAGTTTTGGAAAGCTCCAAGAATGGAGATACCTGCATGCTCTGCAGGTAACTTGTTTCACCTTTGGCAGGTCATTCAAACAATCTGACTCCCAGTTGTAAACTAGTGTGAGGACACAACCTTACTTCAAGCAGTTGTATGGGAATAAATTCAGTGACACTTGCTTACCTTGATTAGGAGATCTACATACACACACACATAGGCAATGTCTCTAATTCCCATGCATTTCAGTATCTCTATGCTATCTCTTATGGGAATGTAATTATAAAAGGTTGTGGGTATCAAATATTTTTGGAATGCAATTCTGATTTAAAGATCTACTTTGGAATACTTTTGAATAGTGTAAAATTCAAAACTACAAGAGAAACTGGAATCAGCTGCTTTATGAAGCTCTGCAATACTTTATTATTTTTTTAAAAAAGGTAATAAAAGCTTCTGGAGAGGAACTGTCCACTACCTTGTATTTGCACAGCACACTGCAGAACATTTTCCCTTTTCCTGCCTTATCCCTATTTTAGCTTAGGCTTTTTAGAGCTGCTATAAAACAAAATTGTAATAGTACCTTTTAATAAACCAATTCAGACTTTATAGGTAATTGTTTTTCCCATAGAGTGACCTTCCCTCAATTCAGGCATAGCTGCAGAGTGCCAAGCAAAAACAACTTCAGTCTAAAATATTTCCTGATAAATTTTATTTGTATAAAGTTAATGGCCCTGAGTCTTGCCTCAAGCCATCAACCCTCTCAGTCAGTCATTAATCCCCAGAAAGTGCTCAGGACCTCAATTGTTATTGCTTAAACACACTAAATTAGGTTTTGAACAAACAGAGCAAATGAAGGTCAATATCAAGAAACAGAATTCAGTGAAAATTAAAGAAAATTCTGAGAAGTAAATAATAGGTCTGAATCAGTTCAAGGGATACAAGGACTTGACCACAAGGTCTTCTGTGGTTACTGAGGACAAGGCCAGAAGAGTAGGGAGTTTACCTCTGACTTCAATGAGCTTTATAAAGGTCAGACGCTTATTGCTCTAAACTCTCACTTCCTGGCACAGGGTGAGGTCGTAACAGGTGCCTGTAATGTCAAAACACTGAAAATGAATTATAGTTGCATGGTATTTTCAGTTATCCTGAGGTAGACAATGCATTTCAAATACACTCTGTCACAGGACTCTACAGACACCAGAAATACTTCTTTCTGGACTTTTAAAAAGGAAAAGTATTTGGGAGCTACCTTGATGATGGATTGTATTTGGCCCCCTCCTCCCACCCACACACACACACACACAAAGCATATTGCTCTTAAACATTACAGATTATATGCATGCTTCCTCATAAAATTTGTTGTTTAATTTCCCCTCTTCATTCCTCTAGCCTAGCTTCATTACATTAGTGATTACTATTGCTAGTAAGCTATTATAATCAAGTCTCCTAACCAAGAAACAAGAGCTTTACTTAACCAGCTTCCTTTCGGTTAGTTTGGGTTTTTGTGCAGCATAGTCAGCCAGCTATACCTGGCCTGCAGAGGATGTCTCCTGCAAAGATGAATCTTCCAGTTCTACAGAGCCAGTTGAGAATGCACCATTAACACAATCTTCCCCCTCAGTGCCTGGAGTATTTATATGTGAGTGTAGACAGCATCAGCGTATGAGCTAACAGGGCTTAATGGACCTGAATCAGCTCCACTGCAGTGCAAGTACCAAACAACAAGAAAACAAAAGCTCTGCACTACATTCATAAGCCTAAACCAAATAACACTTTTCTAGTTACAAAGTTTACTATACACCTATGTAGATCTACAGACAGTAACAGAGTAGAACTGCAGCAATTCAGAAGCTGTAAACATTGATAATAAACTGATGTTGTAGAAGTGCAAAACACGTCATGTAACATCTATAGAAAATATCAATGTCATCATTTTATAGACCATTAAGTAACCAGTCAAACGTGTAAGTTGGTTAATGCCAAATAATTAGATAAGCAGGACTTAGTAGTGCCTTAAATCAGTCACTTCAGTCCACACAGGGTAACTAACAGGACAAAGAGGACTGATTTTCATGCACATTCTGTATTTTCCATGTATTTTGGAGATGCTGTACATGATTATGCCAAAAAGGTTTGTTATTTTTCCTGACGAATACATGCTTTTTGTTAGTGATACCTGGCTTTTACAGCTTTCCACTCAGTGTAACAGCACAGGAACTGTGTGAGTATTGGTCACACTTAATCTATATTGCCAAACAACAGCTCTTGCTACCAGTTGTGACTATCAGACTGTGCCTGCCATGGAATATAGCAGATACAATGTTTTTATCCTCATTCCCACTTTTATCCCAGCTAAATAATGTAGCAAACAGATAGGGACCCTTTTATCCATAACAGTAAATCCATTCTGCTAATAAAACCCAACATTTTTACTTCCTACTCAGATATTTAGATCTTGGGAACATCATATACTTTGTTTAAAATCTGTCAGTGTCTACTGAGCATCTTATTAAGCTAATATTATGTACTGACTAATGCACAGCAACAGAAAAATATATTAAAAAGCTATATATATATATAGCAACATATTTTCATCTGTTTATACTACTGCCTTATTATGGACAATATGCTCCCAACAAAATCTGCAGCAGTTTACAATACTTTTTTTTTATTCTTTTTTTTTGCCTGCAGTAAATAAAGACTTGTAAAGGTACTCATATTTACTCTGTTATTACTGCTCGCTGGTACAAATCAGATCAAGCAATAGGGATCTATGTTTCCAGAGCAAACTTGTGCCACCTTGAGCAAAGGCAAGGCAAACATAGCTGACTAGCTGCTCACCTATACCAAAGGAAATAGGGATCGGCTGTTAGAGTTCCGTGCACATCATCTCCATTTTTTATAGATGCCACCGCCAAGACTTGAAGACAGATGCTAGAAACAGAGCAACTTTGAAAATCAGGACACCTAATTAGGCGTGAAAATGAGATTTGCAACTACATTTCATGCATTTCAGTTCTGAAATCTTGGAAACAAAATTCACTAGTATATCATCAAATTAACTTCACATCAAGGTTCAGCTGTCACGATAACATGGTTCTTATAAGATTTTCAGAATTTTTTGATTAGGAACCATAAATGAGAACAGTGAAAAAAAGAGCACTTTCAATTAAAGCCACATGTTGAGCTGCTCTTACTTCAAATTTTTAGAATGTTAATACCTAGATCTCTGGCTTAGCTTATTAGGCAAGGTTTCAAGTGACATATCCCTATACAGAAAGGAGCACATATGCAGTGGATGGTGAAATATATCGATATTTCTTCATTAACACACACCATTTGAAATGCTTATGAATGCAAAACAGTATTTTGGCCCCTCAGATTTTTCTCCCTAGCCTAACCAGACATGGTAGAAGCATAAGAAAAACACAGAAAGAGAGGAGGTCTATCGGCACAGTGGGTTTGGCTCCACTTGCATGCTGGTTGATGGTCTGATTGGGAAACTTTTCCCCAAAATCTCATGGAAGACCTACCTTACCCTCAAGGAAAATATCATTTGCTCTGCTGGATTTTTCACTTCCTTCCCTTCCAACTATACCTATATAACTAAAGAAATAATAGTTGTAAATACCCCAAATTTGGAAAGAAAAAAAATATCTGCCAGCCGCTAAGTGCAATTTTCTTCCTTTCTTTCTCTTCCCTTCTTTTCAGTACTGGAAACACTGTAAGTACAGCCTCTAGCTGTAGCCAAGGACACAATCATGGGAGTTTAACTACATCCCTCCAGTGTCATTTCCCCTAAAGATAAATAACAAAACACTTGTTCCAGCTGCCTACACTTTTGTCTTTTCCTGTACTAAAAAGAAGTGGGATGTTAACAGGATAGTGAAGCAGCTTCACCGTCCTTTCCAATACAGTGTTCATAATTACATAGCTGTGGGAGGACTGAGACAATGCTTGTAAGATGTTTTACTTCGTCCTTTAAGGATTCAGCAGCTTCCATTTACCTTCTTGAATGCACAAGCTTTGCCAGAAAAACCTCAATGCAATACCACACATTAACTAGTAAGGTATGTGTAATTATCTAATAAGCAGGTTGATGGGTCATTTTGGCTAATTTTCTTCTAAAGCAGTGCCCAGGTCTTCACAAAGTGCAAATGATTATAAAAGCAGTTTAACTTCATTTACAGTATATATCACTTTAAAAATTCAGCCAGATTTTCACAGCACCATTAACAGAGATTAACAGCATTAACAGCAAGTCCAAACCCTGCATTTTTAGCAATCTGCTGAGCTGCACACAATACATGATTCGCTTCTACACCACTGCAGAGCTATGTTGGTTTGGAAGCTGCTACTCTCCAAGTACATGCTATTCAGGTGTTTACTTTTCCAAACAGTTCTTCTCCAAAGCCAGTAAAGTTGTATCCTTCCTACAGCTAAACAAATTTAACTAATCCATATTCATCAGAACTAGGCTGGCACAAGTTGAAAATAATTCTTTTAAAAAAAAAGTGAAGAAGTAAACTTGTAGGATGGCTATGTTAAATACATTACTTTCCTAACTATTGTACCAGGTAAACCTAATAGGAAATTCTTTTACCAAATAAACTCCATTTCATAAAAAAGGTTTAGACATATTAAAGTTTTATATTTTCCTAAGGTCTGACAATATATCAAATTTCCCTGAATTGTAGCACATTAAGTGTTGGTTTTAAATGATCGAAGTGCCAGTACCTGCACAGCAAAGAGTCTCCAACTGAAGATCAAATCATAATTTCTTCAGGCCTTTTCCCCCAAAACTGTAAGAATCCTTCCATCATAGAAGACAGGTAACAATAAGTAATTATGACATTTACAGGAAAATTCACATATACCCACAGTTATTCTTGTGCTATTCTAAACCCTACTCAGCTGTTTTAAGATGTTTCTAAACAGAATAATTAGCTTAATGACATAATGCCCAGTGGTAACATTAATCATCACAAATACGTAGCTATGATTTCAAAACTGTATTTGTAAGTCATTTGCTGTGTGTTATGCCCTGCTAGGAGCTCTCACACTGAGTCTGTCAGCAGCACAGACCCTGGCAGTAGCTACAGCATCAGTAGGTAAGGAAGACAAGAAGTACAGTCATTCATGAAAGAAACTTTATTTCACTGTGTCATGCTCTTTCCACTCTCATGAAATAATGCTGGCAGGGGGCTGGATTTGCACTGCACTTCTGGGACAATTGCTAGCAGCTGAAAAATTTGGGGATGATAGGGAAGATCTGCAGGAAGCTCACAGTGCAGCAGCTGAGCCATCCTGTGTCAGAAAGCACGGTCTATCAACACTGCCAACTGCTAGTGGCCCGTAGCTAAATAGTGTGCTGGGCATGGTGGCCGTCCTCAGCTGGAAAAGGCACTGAGCAACTGGCTTTAACTGGAACTGTTCTCATCTGCTTCAAAATAGTTTCAGGGCTTTTAAATCTCAGTCTGTCCCCTGAGAGTAACAAGATCCTGGCTCTGAGTGATCTATACAAGGCACACAGACCATTGCTAGATTTCCAGTAATGGACATTTGTTACCACAACAGTGTCCTCAGAAAGGACCCCTGTGAAGTTAATTGTACATAAGTGTCAACATTGACTTTCCCAGTTTAATTATCCATGGTAACATATTTGTCTTTTTAAGAAGCTTATACAAGTGAGTCAGGTAAGGTGATTATGAAGCTTTACCAATTGTATCTTCAGAGAGTTGTGACAGAAGAAGGCAGGTAAGCTGAAAGATGCATGTTAATTGAGACACAACAGAAGAGGTAATTAAGATTTCACAATGAGGGGAGGAACTAATACCTGAACAGCAAACTTCTATTATCCTCTGATTTCCCATTGCCTAATCATTGCTGGGGAAAAAAGAATCCTTTACAGGGCTAGAAAGGAAGCTCATATTCACAAAGCTTTTTTTTCTCCGCATTTCTCACACCCTGTCAGGTAAAGGGAGTGGAGGATCAGCAGAAAGTGCTCTGGCAACAAAAGCAGGGAGAATGAGGAGAATGTCATGAGCAATGTCAGCCTTGGGGTACAATAGTGCATTTTGGCTGTCATCCTCCTGAAGAGGAAAACACTGAAATAAAGACAACTAAAACCAAACTAAAGCAAACAAACATGTTTGAAAAATATATTCCAAAATGTGATTGTGTAAGCTCTCCTTCGATACCCATTGTCATCACAGAAATGTTCTTATCCTTACATGAACAGGATAAAATAAAAGCATTCTTTCATGGTTAAACCTTGCCTATTAACATAATTTACTCAGCGATCTGATTGATAGACTATACAGTACTTCTCAAACAGCCTTAGACATACTGGATTGTTGGAGCATCCCACATCCAGATTAGGCTAAGAGCATACAAGGGCCTGTGCTGTAACTCCTTCCCTGCAATCCTTGCTGTCAGCTCTCCACCACCTCCCATCCCAGGGGCTAGCTGTCTAACAAATTCAAGGCCCACCTCTAACAAAACACAGCTGCATCACTTTGACTCAGAACGCTTTATACTTTTGAGCTGCATATATGCCATTCATAGAGTTTTCTGCACCAGCTAAAGATGCCCCAACACACTAACCCGAAAGGGAAGCCACAGCACTGTGAATGCCTGGCTGAAGACAAATAATGCTTGCTTCAGGCTTTTGAAAAAATACTGCCCTAACCAGAGAGAGGAGGAGAGTGAGAGAAGCTCACACCAGCATCAGTCAATGCTGTGTTAGTATTCAGAGCACTTACTGCACTTACAAGCAGAAGTGTTGTCAAACACAGGTATTCCTCCCACCCAGGCAAGCCAAGTGCTGTGCCAGGCAGACACAGATTGCTTCAATGGCACCAGGCAAGCTGGGTGCAAATTACACCCCTGGCTACCAACTAACTTCAGTGTTGGTTGTTTAAACTTACTTTTTTTCTTCTGAAGTTCTGATACAACACAGATGCCCATCCAACACCATTTCTTGAATCATTATTGAAAGAGGAAAGATTGCACAGATACTGACTTTTTTGATTTCTGACCTAGCTTCGGCTGTACTATGGAACAGGATTGCCATCTCCACCTCCTGTCTGCAGCCTTCCTTACAAGGAAACAGAAGCGACTCTCTACTGAGCCATTTAGAAATACGAATGTGCAAAGAAGAAATACCAACTCAGAAGCCAGAATCAAGAGAACAGATGTTAGCCTGAAAAAAATGAGCAGAAGAGTCATCAATTTTTAAGTCTTAGAGGAAAGTTAATGGATCCTCTATGACAGGAGGATCTCTGCAAACCTGATTTTCAACCAGCAGCTTGTTTCATAGAATTCCTAACATCTTCAGTTGTTTTTTCTTATTATACACATCAGGAGATGTCATAAGGAGCTGTGGTGTCTAGTACAAGTCTTAGGAAGATCAAATCCATTATGCTGGTAGGTAAAGGCCCACGGTAAATTGTTAATTAAGAGCAATATCATTTTTCTAATGGTTTATTCACGGGATTGTTAACATTTGTGATGTCCTCAAATTCTTCTTTGCCAGAATTAACAATTTACAAGATACACCAGGATACTGATCTAAAAATATACAGAAATACTTTTACATAAAATGATGACTGAAGTGCTGGTTCAGCAAGACAAAAAATTAATACATTTTTTCTAATGTGCTGCCCTACATCTACCATGTAGGTCTTTTTCCGTTACCATGTAAGTATGAAGTGAATTTTAACTGCCCACACCATGTTTTCTGCTCAGTGTTTTCTTCCCAACTGACTTTCAAAGGTATATTTCATGTTCTGCTATGTGTTTCTGTCACCATCATAGGCTAAATTAAGCACCCCAATAGCAATGTAACTTATTCAAAGCCTTCACATAGCTCAAAATTTCATTCTTAGTTCTCATATGTTAGAGGAACAGACGAAATCAAGATGGGTATTAGATGCCTTTTGGTTTTTAAAATCTAACAACACTTAGACCAGCTGAATGCTTGTGAATGCCCCTGCTTGGTAGCACTGCAGCAGATTCATTCAGCCAGTAACACTCCTGTGTCCACATTCGTTACTATCTCCAACCATATATTTAGCCACTGGCAAAAGGGTGTAGAGGCTCACAGTCTTCTCACAACCTGTTTAATAATCAACTGGGACAACTAATCCTACTGTATGGTAAAAAGCAGGAGCATTCTTCAAGGATATGAAGACACTCCTCTATGTCCTGCCTAGCTTTTGTGTTTTGCCAAGGGAAGTTAATGTGTGACTCTTACATATGTTAAGGCCAGAGAAACATGGAAACATATGTTATCAAAGTTTTGGGTCATTAAGTCTCAAAGATAAACAGCTATCATGAGTGTAAACACAAGGTTGTATTCAAATTATAGCATCTGTGAAATGTTCAGTCAATCAGTCAGTGAAGAGGAAAATGTCAGAGCATGGATACTGAATCAAAAAAATAGACTACAGTATTCAAAGCAAATGGCTGAAATGTTTACATGAGTCATCTGTACTACATTTTGAAGCAGTAAGCAATAGAAAAGAGAAAAAAATCAGAATAGAGAAAAATGATTCACTGACTACAGTTTTGATGACAGATTTTGTAGGACTTGAACAGAATAGTATCAAGGTTACTGATAAGAACATTAATCAGAGATTTTTTACACCACCAACAAGCAGCAAAACAGTGTTACTGGGCAGGTGTCTTATTGATAGATAAACAAAAGGATTTGTGTATTTTTTAAAAAGATCCTTAAAAGAAAGTAAGTGTAAATGAATAACTATACAATATTGATTAAATACATCTGCCAAATGGGTTTCCTAGTAATGGCTCCTTTATGTGGAGAGATGTTCATCTGAATATCTAAATACTATACTGCAGGAACATGCAAGCCATTTTGGTAAATGTAATGAGCTTGGAAAGAATGAGAAAGAAGTGTAATCCAAGCTGTGCAAGTTTCTACATGGTGAAAAATCTGTATGGTTGTATACATCCTCGGGCTTAAAAACAAGATTCTACATACAGAGGACAATGAAAAATTTGTTTGGATCTACATAAATTCTGTAGGCTGGAGGCTTCATTGGTTTTGAATGTACATGAAAAGTAATGGTGATTTTTCAATATGGAGATCAGATCAATCATAAATGGAATTTTCATTTGCCTCTCAACAATAAAAGAAAAAAGACTCATATCTTTCTTGCCATGGAGATATTGGAAATTGAGCTTATACTGTTTATTTTCAGCCTAATGTAGTCTTTCCTGACTCCTGCTTTGTAACTTATTTATATTCTCAGGGTAATGTATTGTATACAAAATAAAACCATATGTCTATATCACTTCTTACTTCATATTTTTCATGAACAGCATCTAAGTATCTTCATAAAAGGTGCCATCATACCCACTTATAGAGAGAAGATGGAGGCACAGACAGGTAAGTTAATTTTTCCATGGGTCCTCAGCTCATTGACTGCATACTCACACAAACCAGACATCCCCAAGTCCATTTTGTACTTTTCTCAATTCTTTCTTGTAATGCTGAGAATGATAATCAAAAATACAGAAATCATGACCTCAAAGTATTACAGAAAAGAGCCATATTCACATCGAGAGATGGTTTAAGATTATTCTTACACTTTATGGCCACCTTTGGAAAGTTAGGCTTATGTCATTGGCTATGTCTCTAAGATTTCCCCTTCATGCATAGTAGGCATAAATATTATTTTTTCAGATGAAAGTGCATGCGCTAGTGCAGACCTGACTTCAGTTTCTAGGGCAACAAGAAGAACACACACACACACACACACACGAAAAATACAAAAGCCAGATAAAATCAACTCGTGTTTATGCATGAGTTGTGACTATCAGCATTGGCAAAGATTTTACAAAACACACAACTGGCACTATGTTATTAAAGAGGCAGCACTAATTTTACTCTTTCTTCTGCTGCACACACCGATTTTCATCACTTTTCACTTATGTCCTTTTGACTTCACTCCCCAGCAGAAAATTGTTCTGCCTTAAGAATGGAAGTTATTATCATTCCTTCCTTCAGACTCAGGCATCCAAATAAATGAAATTTCAACAATGTTTAGCATCAAGCAGCTTCTAAGCTCTAAAGCTAGTGGAACCACTCAGGATTAAAAGTGGTAAGAACAGGCTTAACGGTCTGAAATAATGTAGGCAAAATATCCTGTCACATTTATGTGAAGTAATTTGACAGTGAAGCAATAATATTGAGCCTTACATTGTACCTAATCAAAGCTAAGTTATAGCATCATATCAAACCTTTATTAAACTCATCTTTGGAAAACAATTCTCACAGAAGTTGATTCATTCTATCAATAACAATTTAGTCACAGCAGTTGCAGCTCTGCTGTAAACAACTTGCTAATTGTATTTCTCAGCTTTATGGTGGAAGATGTGCTAACAGGTCTAAGCATGTCATTACAACAGAAAATTTCCTTGCAAGAAACAAAAGCTCACAAATAAGGTATGGTCTTCAGATAAATAGTAGTTGCCCCACGTACACACCTACAGCCACTTTGCTTCTTTCTGAAAGTTTGCATGGAAGACAAGCAACATCCATTATAAGCACAAGCATGCAGTAGAGAAATGTTCCATCCTCTGCAAGATCAAGTGCTTTTATAATGGAAACAGCGCTGTAATGGGACAGTTTAGCATACAAGAAATCATACATTCATTATGTTTTCTACAAGTGCCTGTGTAAATAAGTGGTCTATACTGATTCAATGTATATGCTGGTTTTGGTATAACTTACAACACATGACAAGACTTATAATATATAAACCAGGCATCAGTGTGGAAAGTTAAAGCTACATCTTCCAAACAGATTTGGACTTAACAATTTGTCTAAATTCACAATATTTCATATATTATCTGTACATATTTAATTTAAAAAATAGTGTGCTGTCAGTAGGAGTGTAGTGAGCATTTAATTGTATAAATAAAGTAATCCTTAAATGTTCTTCATAAAACACATCAAATCCTTGAAGTGTTTTCAGTAAACTCTGTATGTATAATTATCTGATTTATTTTGAAACTGTTATTGGACAAATTACATGCCTATATGATTTATCTGCCATGATACTAATAGTAATAAAATACTGTGATAATCAGAACCAAGAGTTCATCCTTATATGGATATTTCCAGAGAATTGTATTAATTTTAAACTGGAACATCATTGTATCAAGAATGCTATGAAACATTACTGCCATCTATACAAATTAGGAGTGAAGAAATTTGGTGACTGTTTCCTTCTCATTTTGCAATAATATTTTAGGTAGCAGCTTTACGTATCTTAATGCTGGCATAATTGTGGTTTATGGCACCTTCTTATTTTTTTCCTTCCTGTGCACATTTTCTCAAAGAAATACCATTTTTCACCTGTTATGGCTCTCTAGGGAAAGTGGATTTTGTTGAAATTAGTAAAACCAGGCATTTTTGAACACTGTGCAAAACATCCAGGAGAATGTTTTAAGTAGTATTCAGACCAATCCTGCTTAAGCATAAGAAAAAAACTCATAGGAGAACTCATTTACACTTACCCATAGTTCCACTACCTCACCATGTAACTTCCTGAATATGTCAGAGATCCACTATATTCTGTAAGTTTACATTTGCCCCAGGAGTAAATTGTCTCCACAAAACATCCTAATTGTCCTGCCCAACCACCCTTTGAACAGCCTAATATTCATTAAAAAAGTCAAAATAAAGGAATAGTTTATATAGTGCTGGACTACAGCCAGTTTTTCTGGGTCAACAGATATCTGTGTGAGTTGATACAAATATTTCCTTCCTATGGTGAACATGCTTAAAGCTTAGTTTTTGTGTTATAAATGCTAATTACTCTAGCCTTCTCAGCTATCACAGAGAAATGACTAGAGGGTAATTGCTAAGAGAAAATCTCCTGAGGCAAAGTTAAAGGAAAGCATTTTCATACATTTCAAGGGTGAAAGAAGCACATGCGATGCCTTTTTTTACGTGAACCCCTGAAAGGGCTCCTTATGCCTCAAAGTACAGCTCTGTTTACTAAACTCTTTAAATTCCTATGTAAGTTCTTCCATCTGCTATAGTTCATTTCCATGGCAATTTTATTTTTGACAACTTGACATGTATTCTGCTGTTTACCTTAGTATACATGAAGTGTAATTCAGAGAGATGCCACAACTGGAATTAAGCGCAGACATGTGCACATCTACTCAAATGAACAGCAGACAATCTTTTGAACCACAGGTAGACAAAAAAAAAGCAAGAAAGTTGGGCACATCACGCAGCAGAGCGTGGGACAGAGATCCCCAGTGTAGCACATACCCAAAGTGGGTATGTGTAGCTGCATGTCCCACAAGCAGTACAGAGCTGTTGGTGTTGTGTTCAGCCTGTTAGCAAGCCCTCCCTCTCAGAAGCAAATCAAATCTAGTCTAGTTTGCACTGACTTAGACTATCTGGTATTTATGCTTGATCATTAGTCTCACACCCCTGAGATAGTCTTAATGGGATACACTTTAGTAAACCCATCACTGTACAAAATTGTTTTCACTAGACCAGCAATTCTGAGAATCTTGCTGTAAATGGGTATCTGTGCTAGCTGTAAGAGAGTGGTTTTACCAAAAGGTCTGAAAGCCTTGACACCTGCTACCAGCTCTACTACTGGCTTCCTAGGTGACATTACACAAGTCACTTAATCACTATCATTTCCTTCATTTGGAAAATAAGAAAATAATACTAGTTTTCTGGGGACAGGATACTATAAATCAAAATGTTAAACATAACCATTGAGTAAAAGGTGCCATAGACATTAATGGTTAGTAGATACATCTCTGAAAGAAGACATTCTGAAGTTAATCACATGATTTTTACTCAAGCAAATGATACTTTAAGCTTCATATTCAACAAAATCTGAAGTTGATAAAAAATTTTCCAAATTTCAGGATAATTTACTAAGCAGTGGTAAAATACGCAGAATACGGCTCAGCATGAGATACAACCTGTAAATACCTATGGTTGTGAAAAGATCTTGCCTTTAATTTGCTCATTTGAGTGTCTATCCTTTCCATTCATTAACCTTTTGCTCAGTTTTACTGTAATCTTGGGAAATACAATAGTTGAGAGATACACAAAGGAAACAGGATTAGACATAAACTATCAAATGCAAAAAGAAAGAGAAATAAGCCAACTTCCAAATAAAGGAATAATAAATTAGACAAAGCAGAATGGTTTTATTGTACACTCACCCTTTGAGGCAATATAAGTGCCATGCGTTTATTTGACAAATATGCATTGTATTTAAAGTCATAAAAACAATTACAATGACATTTCCCTCCATCTGTACTGCACAGTTTACCGTGCTATCCATGACTAAACATTTTAAACTAACTTCTGTAAACGAAACAACTTTTGTGAACAAGGATAAAAATCAGTTCAGTTTATAAGTGAAATAATACCAGTTACCAGTTGCCATAGTAATAACTGAGACTCAAGAAATATGTATTTTGCTTGTTCGGCATAGACAATCTGCTTCCCAGAAAGGTGCACACAGAAAAAGTTAAATTCCGTAGGAAGACAATGCCAAGGTCAGATACTCATCCTACTAGCATTTAAATACTGCCATTAAAGTTACATGTTAGCACTATTAACTATGTTTGGCTGTCTCTTTTCCCTGTTTTTTTAAGCGTGTAATTGGCAATTTTATTATAGTGAAAAATTCCTTCCATGGTAGTTAGAGAAAAATACTTTGAAATAATGTGATTTTCCTTGAAGTACTAGGTTAGCTACTGACATTGTTAATTTTTTTATTGCATTCATTCCAATTTTATATTTAAACTGTGAAACTTTTAAAAATGTATCCATGGTGATTAAAATACAGCCATTTCAGAAATTCAGCTGAAATACTTTTATACAGCTTTAATAGGTTTTTAATGAAAAGTTTTTCTTGACTGGAAGCATACAGTTATTTTTCATTTAGCTACCAAGCTTTGAAAATGTGTATGTTTAGTCCGTCACTAACACAGGTTTCAAAAATCACGTGTACAGATGTTTGCTTTATACTTTCTCAAGGTTCAGCAAAACAGTTACAAGAATTTTAGAAAAATGTGTAAACTTGCCAGCAGAAGTGAAGTCCAAAGAGTGAGAAATCTTCCTTAAAATGAATTCACATCAACTGCTTGCATTCCTAAATACAAATTTGTAGAAATATTTTCCACACCCTTAAAACACAGAAGTTACCTGCAAGTACTAGCACTGTGCCATAAAACAAGAACAGCATCAAATTATGAAAGCATATCTAAGTAATAGATGTAAATAATATATAAAAATTATATATTCTTCCACAGGAAGAAGCCAAGATTTCTTGTTGAGGAGAGCATGCATGGGAGAGCATGAGGAGAGCATGAGGAGAGCATGAGGAGAGTTCCCCAAACCAAGCAACCAGAACACTAGGAACGCAGGGTTATATATCTGCCATAGTTTTAAGCATAATCTAAACAGGTTAAACATAAAAGAGCTATAAAAAGGCTGTAAATTAATGCAATTACAATGGCAGACACTATAGTGTAAGATAAAAATCACAAAAGAAATTTCTATATTCATCTCATTAAAAACAAAATCTCTATCCAGAAAGCAGTCTAAAATCTCAAATGCAGTGACAATTGTGTATATTCATGCTCACTACCCCCTGTCTAACAATAGATTAAATTAAGCTTGCACATCTGAGAGGGACAGATAGATAGAAAACATTTGAGGGATCAAATGTGGGGTTTTTATGTCAGGCAGTACAGCTAGAGGGGGATCTCATCCACCAGAACTGTAAGCACACACTGCCAGAACCTGTCAATCCTTTCATTTCATTCAGAATGTCTTTAACTGCTTCTTATAGAAACAAATTATTTTGTGTGCACATTAAATTTCTTTAAATCCTTCTTCTTTGTTAATTTCAGTACCTTCTCCTAAATGAGGGATCTGTGCTTTTGACATGCTGAAAGACTTTTAGGCAAATTATACTTGTCCCAAGTGAAGTCACCTCGATCCTCTCTGGGTTTACAGGTCATGAAAATCTGGACTCTCTTTTCAGTTCCTTAACTTTCCTTCAGTTCCTTCTGCTCTCAGCTTTGCTTGGCTAGTCCTGTAATACCATTCAAGATGTCTTGTAGATGAAAATGTTGGTTTAAAATAAAAAACATCATTGAACTTTCTGAAGTTAACTTGTGGATTACTCGATAAACTTCAGACCCCCAGTCTACAAAAAGGCTTAGCTACCTGCTTACCACTTTAGGCAGCTAAGTCCATGTGACATTGACATCTCTCAAATTCTTGTGGCCGTGCCCCGCTCACAGGTAGAGGCAAGCATCCTTATCACACCCCAGCTTCATAATGAAATAAAAACTGAGCATGTTGTGATCTTTCAGCCCTTGTGTCCAGGTTAAATGGGTGCCCACCCATCCCTAATCATGGGATCAGGATGACCAGGGGTGCTAGAGACCACATCTGTCCCAGACAATAAATATTGCCTAAGAAGCTTCTGGTTCAATCCCTAACTCCCTCCAAATAAATCTTCCTTGTAGAACATTACCCAAGCTTCAAAGAAGAGCTGAACATGCTTGTTGACCTTGTTTCTGTATTGGCATGGCAGGTTGGGAAGAAGGAAAAGGGAAGAGGAAAGAGAGAAGACCCACTGGACCTTTGCTTTCAACAGCTCCCTCTCTCACAGCTTGTGGTGGCATGAAAGGATGTCACAAAATGTGCACGGTGGGTCTTTATGGCTTGTATTGTAGAAGAGCCTGCAATTTTTTGTGGGAAACAGTAAGGACTTGGAGAAATTAAAGGAAGGGGTTCTGCATCTCCTCTAACTTTAAATGATCTATAAACTGATACTTGAAGATGAAGGCACCTCTGATAGTGGTGAAGTCGGTAATTTGGATGATTAGAGCTTTGCCACAAATGTGTCAGAGTCCTGTTTTGGGTGGCCAGCATGCAAATATTTTAACAAATAGTCTCTTTGTTGTTGCCAAAGTAGAACCCTGGGCAACTCCAACTTCACTACGATTATTATACTACTTAGAAGTATTTTACAGTATAGGACTCAGAGCTAGGGCACTTAAAGAAATGCAAAAACGTTAGCGCAAGCATTATTCCCTGGTATCCAAATCAGTGACACTCAGGATTAAGAAGCTCCCTGTAGGCCCAAGGCTTTTTCCACCTTCTGCTGATGAACCACCAGAAACTGCAATTCTAAATTATATTGACACAATGATGAAAACAGAATTTTACACTCAGTAAGTAATAATGCACTTGCTGTTTCTAGAAAGCTATGCCCACTACACTTTTCATTACCCATTGTTTCATTCAACCCCTATTCTCTTCTTTAAAAGCCTCCACCACTTCATGTGGTCAGCCTTCTGTTGCTGGCTATATCCCAAATAGCAGCTGGCAGTCACCCTTCCAAGGTGCAGCTTACTGGCTCCACAGTCCTCACAGTCTTTGATATTGCCTCCTGTGTACATATATTGTGTTCAGAGCTCTTCTCAGAAACAGGGCAGAACTTTGCCCCGGCAACCCTAAGGGGAATTGACAGGTAGATAAGTACCCACATTTCTTTTGTAATATAAATACAGACTTGGGAGTTACAAAAGTTAAATTTGATTCACAGATCCCACAGTGATTCATCGTGTTAAGATATCTACCACTGTATACTTCCTTTAATCATGGTGAGTAAGATTCTACACATAATTGTAAGCTCCTACAGTGAGTGTAGCTCCCATTGTTGTATTTTTCAAGCACGCAAGGCTGCTACTATTACACTAGAGCTAGAGATTACCTTTCCATCAATTCTTCTTGACCTCTGTCGTGTGCTCACGCATTCTCTGTTGCGGTGAAGGCTAGCAATTCCATCAGCTCTGGTTGTTTTCAGATTTTCTTTCCACCATATAAGCCACATGCTCAGCAGCACAGAATAAAAAGTCCCATACTTTTAACACATTACTGCTTGCCACTACAGTAATATTGGACAAAAACAACAGTACAAATGTGTTTGTTAGCATTCACATATAGATTATCTGAAGAGACTCCAGAGCAATACCTGAAGCTTATTATACAAATAATGTAAATTTTGGCTTCAATCTGTATTTAATTGATACGCCAGAACCTTATTTTCAGGGAAAATAAATAGAATAATTTCATATTAAATCTTTACTTCTCACTTTAATTAAACCCTTCCTTTTTAGAATCATATGGATCTCTAATTAGAAATGAATTATTTCTCATTATTTTTACTCAAGGTTTCCTTCAAAACAATATGGAAATGATCAGCTGCAATGTCTAAGCCTCTGCACATCAATGAGCAGGACAGGGACAGTTTGAGGAAGAACCTTTAGCACAGGTGAGAAATTCCATTGTCTGGGAGGACCTCAAGAAGCAGAATTGACCCCTCCTCACTTCTACAGAAAAGAATTAAGTCTCTTCAAAAAGAAAGAACAGGTAACAAAGTGAGAGAGGAAAAAAATAATAAGGAACATAAACAGGAAATGTATTAGCAAGAAAAAGAGGAAGGAAAGCAATCAGGTGCCCATAACAGTAACAAAAATCTCATCCTGTAACTGGGTGAGAATTGTAAAGATCAAATAGAGGGACAAAAAGAAAAAGAGCCATTCATCTGTCCAGTCCACTGTGAACAGGAGGACGAATTATTTTTTTCACTTCCCCCTGAAACAGCTTTTATTTTCTTGAACTGCTAAGGTCCCATTCATTTTTCTTTAGTCTAAATAAACCAAGTGTCTTCTGTATTTCTTTGTAAGTAATTATTTCTGCTCTCTTCTGAAGTCTCTCCAAGTAGTCCATATTTTTTTTAAATGTAAGATTGCCAAAACCACTTGCAACACAACTTCTTTGGTTTTTCCCCAAATGACAGGATAAGCCCCTCCCCTAGAAATGATTCACACCTGTAACCTACTGAGTCTTGAGGAAAATGTAAAGGTGAGATTAGGTTCAACATGTTCATTCTGGTACATAAACATTGGATCCATTTTGCTGAGCATTACATGGACAATATGTTTTTCATTTCCTTGTTGTAAGCCCTGCCTCTTGCCTTCGAGGGGAGAAAGGGCAGTGAAAGGACATTCACAAAGAAAAGGAGGTTGAAAGCTCCTCTTGTGTTGAACACATTCTCTCCCATTTTCTCTAGACTCTCTCACACCTTCTCTCAGAAAGTTTCATTAAAACCAAAATCTGGTTCAGTAATCAGTTGAGCACTTCCCTCACATTTTATGGCAGGTATTAGTATTTCATAGAACCACAATTTTTGTCTACTTACTTACACCCTATGGTTCCTGACCACTGAAGGTTTTGACTTAAGCAGACTAAAACATTATCGTAATCCTGTGAACTTAATCCATTTTGTGTTGTACTGAAGATTAACTGCATTACATTTTAATCACAGCAAGGAAATGCACGTAAAATTGGAGTCTGAAAAAGAGAAGCTTAAAATGTTCTCATATTCTTATCACTGCTTTAAAATGTGTACCATCAGGAGACTGGATCCAGCTCTAGGTACCCCCTTCAGCACCTCATGTGTGCCATCTCCCAACCAGGCAGACCAGATTCTTTATGGATCATTTTGTTTAGCTGTACACTGGGACTATATTCTCCAGCCATCTTTGGAGAGCACTTGGGATACAGAGATTAAAGTACATACTTGGTATGATTATAATAAAGAAAAACATCTACCACAGCCCGAATGAAAAAAAAAGAAAGACATGCCAGTCTGAAGTCCATGTTTCACATACATATGCTTTTCTGTGAAACTCTTCCAACTATTTCTAAAGACACACAGGTAGTCCTTATGCATAACACACACTGATATGCAAAAGCTTCTACTCGGGTCAATACTGCTGAGTTCATACAAGCCCAGAGATAGTTTTTAATGATTAGAGGAGCTGCTAAGATATTAAGGCTACAAAAACTTTCTAAATTATAAGAAAAAAATCTAGGTTTTAATAAGTTCTATAAAGCATGTGACGGATACATTAAGAAAAACATGAAAATTTAAAATAATTTAATTCAGATTTTGAGCTACTATTCTTGTCCAGCTATTGCAGAAACATTATCTCTCTATACTGGTACCCAAACAGGATAATGGCAGACTATGCTTTCCCCTCAAGTTATACTAGAGGATATACAAACTGATTCTGCATCTCTATTTTATATACCTATATTTTTTTAGAAAATTTTGTATTTTTTCAATGGTTTATCACAATAATAGCTGTCACTAACAGAAAAAATACACAGTATTGGCTATGAAAAATGTGGTTTTGCTGTCAGTTGGATAGTTTGGATTTTGTATAAGCCTTCAAATACAGCAATGTTACAGGATTTTTGATCAGCTCTTTGCAGCATTTTGCAAATTGTAAATTGTATGAAAAGACTCTCATCTACACAGTTCCACTGAGGCCCAGTACCTGCCCTCATTACTCCAGGTAACACATAAGGGCTATAAAGCATCTTCCTATGCATGCCAGGTACAAATAGTTATTAGAACAAGTGATGAGCTGAGCAATTTCAGCACAAGGGAAAAAGGAACTATGCCAGACCCAATCTGAAAAGTAAATCATTAACACGAGCACTTTCTGTAGGCGAGCATTTCATTCGGTGACTAGCTGAATTCTGATTCTTAAAATCAACACAGCAGAACAGAGGGTGTCATGTTAATGACTCTGTTTACTTAACACTATAATCATACTTATTCACATATGATTAATGACTAAGTATACAGGGAACCTATAAAACCCAAGGACGTACAGTACCAAGTGGTGTTCCTGCCCCATTGTTACCTTGAAGCCTAATGAACTTGGTATTGGTTTGATTGAATAGTTTTTCTCAATTCTCTGAAACAGAATAAGCGTTAACTATATATTAATATATATACTTATTTTACTGAACTGTTAGTTTTACTGTAGGAAAGCTACTCTTTTCATCTCAACAGAACTTGAAGATCTGCACCAAAATGTATTGTGGAGATTATGTGAGTATAATGATCTGTTCTCTGAAATCTTTCAAAACTTTTCATTGCTCTTGAGTTGTCATCACAGACGATGGGAACCATTTTCCTCCATTGGTAGAAATTAACCTCAGGTGAAGTTAATTTATTTGTGATTTGAATGTAATTCTGAGGTTAGTTACAGCACATATGAAGTGTCTGAAATGAAGGTTAAAATATAAAGAATTTTCAGTTCCTGCCTCATGATTTTAGACCTTTCCAGACAAAATAATTTGTCTTTATCTCTTTGTGAGACTTTTTGTGGGGTATATATAATTGCACTTAGCTGTTACACAAGACACAAAATCGCATACTATCACCTTATTGTATAAAAAATGTGAGTTGTTCAGAAGATACCAATTCACGGCACTGTTTACATATAACCCACATATAACCCACATATAAACCACATAGTGGGTTTATATTTTCGCAAGCCAGTCTGTAACTGCATAAATTAACTGAATAGCTTTATCATTTATAAGTATTTCTTTCTGTTCACAATGTGAAAGATATTTTAAAAGAAAGAAATGCTACCTATAAAAAGGGCCATAAGATAGGAAAATCTATCAATTATTGTTCCTCAGCAATAAATTGCATCAATGTATTACATGGTTCCATTACTGTGCTTCAAGAAAATAACAGTTCACATCGCAATTTAAAATCTCCATTCTGAAAACTACTATAGTTATTATTTTGTGAGAGCAAAATATGAAATTTCTTTCTGCACCTGGCTTACTGATAATTATGTTGCCTAAGGACTTTCATATTCTTTTAATTATTATTAATAGGAATAATATTTAATTCCTCTCAAATTATTTTTGCATGTGAATTCCCAATAAATCTAGAGATCGATACAGAATATTCTAAAGAATGAACATTTTTTTCCTTACTTATTCTATTTGAAAGTATAATTGCACTAATTATTCCAAACTCATCAGTAAAGTATTTCTTCCTATAGAATTATATTGCATATATTTGTTTTTTAAAGTAAATGGTATTGAATGGGTTTTACTAACCAGTTTGGTTTTCTGCAGTTTGGGATCTTGTATGCTTTACCAGACCAGTTAAGAACAGAAAAGGGATTTTCTTCTTTGGTTCTTACTTTTTCTTTTAATTACTATGTTATTGATATATTCCTAATAATTTAAGGAAGACGGGAAGAAAAAATCCACCTGACAAAGCTAATAGATTCATTTCAGTTGGAGAAGACAGGAAGTTCAGTTTATTTTCTTCTACTGATTTATAGAGACCAATTGTATTTAAATAATTGACACTGCATCTGCATATAGTATGTTGCCTGATATTAATGGTAGTACCTTATAAAATAACTTTTAGAAGAAATTATTTTGGTTTTAAGTCATTAAAATTGATAATTATGATATTTGTATAATATGGCAACAATCTGATAGTATTATCAAAAAAACCTGACATTACACAGGAATTGTGGGAGATGTTTACAAAAAACAGCTATTTTAGGTTTACTTTAATGTACTCATCCACATTAGTCAGCCTCTAGGACTGATTAAGCAGAGAGTGAAATTAAGTTCTTAATTTTGACCCTCTGAATTGCACCAAAATAATTCAAAATAAGTTGTGTGAACACCATCTCTCTATTCTCTCTGCTTCTAAACATATAAAGACACATGGATTAGCCCTTTTTTCATAATCAGAGAAGTAGGAGAGCAGAGAAGCAGATGTAGAAAATATGGGGTACATATCGGCCTCAGGAAAGATATCAAAACCTGATTACAAGCTTTCTCTGAAAAGCATTATGATGATTTCTCAGGTTGGGTATTTTTTTATTCTTTATTCCCATTTCCATGTGTTGTGCAATGGAAAGGGAGAGAAATTAGGCGTTTGTATGAACTAGCTCACTGGATCCTAACCAGTGGTGCAGATTTTCCTGATGAAGCATCCATACAGAATGGAGACGTGTAGTGCAGAGTCCATGCAAATGTTCTCTCCCGGATGTCTGCTGGTTCCTGAAGATAAAGTCAGTTGTGGAGCAGTGGCAGTTTTCTTAGATGAGGCTTGGCAACAAAACAGCAGAAAAATCACTCTTTCTCACAAATCATGAGCAAGAAAGCAAGGCTTACAGAGGACTGAGTGATGAGGCTGTCACATTAATTTCTTGTCTACTCTTCTTAAACACAACCTTAGATTGAGAATAAGTCTTAAAAGCACATTTTAGACTTAAAGATGTTTTTCAAGGAATCCCAAACATTAATATACCATTAATTCAGAAGTATAAGAAACATTAAAAATAATTGGAAGTATTACTTTCAAAATTTACTTGGTTCTTTAAGATTATCTCATTTATATTTTATGTTACACATATTAGTAATTATGCACGTTACATATGAACAACTGGATAGGATGGAGTTTCTCAAGACCTAGAGGTAAATGTTAACAGCAGCAGTTCTGCCAGATTCAGCAATGCAGGGGGACATCATTATCAGAGATTACACACAGAAAATGGCTCCCCACAGTACCATAGAGGTAAAACTACCTGAAATTAGATAAGATGACATCTGTGACCTTTCTAAAACACACATACAGGGAAAGGTGAGATGCTTCAGCAAAATAATTTTCTACGTTTCAAAGTACCCTTTCCATTGCTGAATCATATATTATTCAAATTAAGTGTAACACATACAATAAACTCACAGTAAATCAAAATACTCATGAAATTTTTATTTAATAAAGTTACAACACAAAAAAATCTCTTTGCAAAAGCATAGCTAGCTCATAGCATGTAGTTAGGTAATAAAGTAAGCATTTTATTTTAGTAGATATTCCCTATGGGAAACATTCAGACTAAGGAGCCTGACTTTGATTGTTTGTTATCAGCTGAATGACTTACTGAACAAATATTATTAGAAGGTTGTTCACACTTTTAGATTGCTTTTTCCATCACAAGGCTGAATTGCCTGAACTTTACACTTCGTAATTTGATAAAAGCAGCCTCAGCTTTTACTGATACTTTTGTTGAACTGCTTGTGGTTTTGGTCATGAAAAGCTGTAACTTCCTTGCACAGAAAGGTAGAATGCAAGTATCATTTTTCAGATTTATTACAAATTTTACAGTCTCTTTCCAATCTCTTTTGTTGTTTAGATTCATTCAACTAACACTACACAAACCTGTTCCATCTGCAAAGCTGTTTTGGAGTCAGTTCAAAAGAGTTAAAGGCACACGTGCAGACAAACACAGATATGTATAAAGTGCCCACTTGGACCACCTTTGTGGAAACAGACCTGTGTTTTTGTAGCTGAGGGTATCATAATGTCAGAAAGAGGATTAAAATCCTTAAAGCCAAAAATCACAGAATCACCTCTGAAGATTTTTTGGCCTTAGCTTTAGGTGTTTGGATACTTTGGGGGAAAAAAGCAAAATATTGATTTTCTAATAAATACCAGTTTTGTTAGGATACTGCAGAAGAAAGTGAGTACGAAAACCATTTCTCCATGTTCACATACAGCACCAGGTCTAAATTAACCCATAAAAAGGTGAAATTGCTTTCAGAAATAACTTTCTTCAGCTGCTCTTTGAAGGCATTTTCTTTCTAATGCAGAAAGCCTTTCTATGTTGAATACTGGGCTTGCAAAGAGGGCTCAAGCAAAACGGTGTGTATGTGATGTGGGATGCTAGAATCCAGATACCAAAATTAAAACAGTCTTTTAAATTGTGGAATTCTTCATGTTCTTTCAGTGACCACACTGATTTCTTCAGAAAATTTGGCTGCATTTCTGTGTATTTGTCCATCCATCTGCCCCTAACAGTAACTTCAAACTTGATAGTGAATTTCTATTATATTTGGCAGATGAATGTCAATCTCTTCTGAAGTTTTGTGCAACAACTTCTACTGCTTGGTTACCCTCATAGTACAAAATGTCTTCTTCACATCCAGCCAGAACATTCCCTACTTTGTTTTATGACTGTTGCCTTTCATTCTTCATGCACCTCAGTAAAGAGCCTGTCTCCATGTTCTTCATGCTCTTCCCATGGGTACTGCAGAGCAGCTGTTGGGTCCTCCCAAAGCTGTTTCTTCTCCTGGCTAAGTCAAATTTCTCCAGCTTCCCCTCACAGGGCAAGTGCTTCAGCCTTTTGACCAGCTTGCAGAGCCTCCACTGTCCATCAGTAAGCTCTCCTTGCTTTCCTCAGCAAAGTGTAAAGCAATATTGCTCATTAAGGGCATGGCCTAAAGCTCCCTGAAATCATTAAAAGACCTCTATTGACACTAACAACGAGATCTGGATAAAGTTCTAGTTTCAAGAAGTTTAAGTGATCCCAAAATGTCCCTGCTTTTCTCAACTTTCAAAAAGATTTCCATTACTTCTGAATCACAGTTTTGTTTTATTTGTGTGGGTGGGTTGGAGAGCCTTGTATTTAGAGAAATGATATTCAGTGAACGTATCCCTAACGCTTCTTCTGACATCACCAAGACAACCACAACACAACTTTCACTGCTGTGCATTTAGCTTTGCCATGAAGTGCAGTTTCTTCTCGCAGCAAACAGCAACATAATGTTCATTGTAAATGTGAAATTGAGGATCACATAGTTGATATGAACATATAAAATTCTATGTAAAGCAAGCAAACAACCAAACAAATTAATTAGTGTAATCAGTGTAACTCCTGATTTGTAAAAATATCCCGTTCATATTTATAAAATACATCCTATTTTTCCTTGAAATGTAAAAGTCAAGTTACCACTGTAATTTTAATCAGATGTATTGACCGAGACCAGGAATCATCACAAAAGATAATCTTCGTGCTTGGTATGTCTGGAAAAGCAGGTAGAATCTTCAGAGGAAATAAAGAAGTTAACCAGGGGACACAGCTAAGTAGCTTTCAACCTCAGTTATTTTCTTCTGTACATGTATGGGTCTGTGGTGCTATTAAAATGAGTACCTCAGTTCTGCTTATTATTCACAGAATAATGATAAAAAGAATACGAAAAAAATACATGAAACAAAGTAATATTGAGAATGAACTGACAGTAATTCAATCGGTTACAAAGCAACTAGAAAAATGGTGTTGGCTTCTACATGGCATATCAGAAAGCTATCTCCTACTTAAAAGTATCATTGTTTTTTTTTAAAAATCACTAGGTTTGGAAGCAACCCATATATCTCTTTCATCATTTTCTCACTACTCCTTTCAAATAAGAAACACCATGAGAAACAGATATTGAAGACTGTCAGGGATATCATGGATCAACTTAGATAAAATATTTTCAGAAAAAATTTGGAAAAGAGATAAATATAAAAGTGTGATTACAATTGAATGCAAAAAAAAAAAGTAGATTTTTTTTTAGGCTAACTCATGCTAGGGGAAAATTCCTCAAACATGGTCTGTCTTCCTAGGCCTTACTGAAAGTTTAAGTTCTGTTTCACAAATTAAAAACTTTGCATGATGTTCCCCATGAAGCAAAGGCAATTTAATGTTATGATTGTTGGTTTTCGACATAATTATATATGTGATCTTATAGATGTTAAATAACTCAATTAAAGGCTGCTTTCCTCTTTAGCAGATACAAGGAACAATTTTTCCTGCTCCGAATTTTAACCCTATTATGGATGCCCAGTTGTTAGGAGGAGCCTTACAGGGAATTAGTGAGTATCTAACTTTTTTTTTTTCCAGAATGTTCTCATAAAATAACAAGCATTCAGCAAAATAAAAATTCATAAAATTTAAAGTATATGTTGATTCATCAAGATATCACAATAAGACACACTGGTGATGTCCAAATAAATCATGTATTTGCATTTACAGGAACTAAGAGGTGATTAAGATTAATCTAAAATATATACTGACACTTCTAATAATGAATGCTTTCCTCGAGAAAATAAGAAAAAGCAATCACAATTTTGTGTTATGCACTAGAGTGAGGGCCAACAAAGGAAAGTTTTTTAATTGTAACCTCAACAATTGACTATTACCAGGTACTGTTAAGTCTTTTAATCAGTCACCAAGAAATAAAAATAAATGGAGTACAAAGTTTAAAGAATTTATCTTTCACTCAGGAGCAATTTTTGCTTTTAGTCTATGTACAAAACCTAAAATTTTGTTTACCAGAGCATTTTTCTCTGTTCAGATTTTTGTGTTTTCCTGTTGAACATTGCTGGTATTGCTGAGCATCTGATTATTGATTTAATTTTTTTTTACATTTTCTTCACATTAAATTTGTTGCCCGTATCAAAACGTTTATACACCTTGGGAGGTGAGGACTCAGACTTAACTTCAAATGAACCAGAAAGGGCATTAATGATCAAGAGGAATATGATGTTTCATTTTGATTAAGTTGTCTACAGATGAAAAGTTTAAAGTTCTCTCTTTAATACTGTAAATACTGTGCATTAAACTTGGTTTTAAATTACCTATCAAAGTCCGTGGAACAAAGTTCTAATTTCAAGGACAATCAGCAAAATACAAAGTTCAGCTTCAGTCTTTAAGTCTCATATATATATATGCTTATGTAACAATGACTGGTAGAAACATGCGAGACTAATCCACTCCATTCAGATGCTAGCTGATCCCCATGCTTTCTAGCCTAATTCATCTCTGCTGCAACTGTGATAAAGTCAATTGATATATACTTGGAGATACGTTTATGCTGGAATGTCACTAAAATGCTGAGCCACCTAAAATTACCAAGAACCATCTTTTGGGATGGAAAAAAATACAAAAAAATATAATAATATTTCAGAATATGTAATAATTATCTTTTTTTCATAAGCAGTTAATAACATATCGTTATTGCAATGATATGATATATATTGTATTGTATTCTATTCTATTTATTGTATTATATTTGATCACTATTTGAATTAGTCCAGATGAGGATCACAAAGATGATCAGAGGGCTGGAGAACCTCTCCTATGAAGACAGGCTGAGAGAAGTTGTTCAGCCTAGAGAAGAGAAGGCTCCAGGGAGACCTCATAGCAGCCTTCCAGTACCTGAAGGGGGCCTACAGGAAAGCTGGAGAGGCACTTTTTAAAAGGGCATGGAGTGATAGGACCAGGGGAAATGGGTTCGAACTGAAAGAGGATAGATTTAGACTGGGTATTAGGAGGAAATTCTTGACTGTGAGGGTGGTGAGACACTGGCACAGGTCGCCCAGAGAAGTTGTGGATGCCCCCTCCCTGGGAGTGTTGAAGGCCAGGTTGGATGGGGCTTTGAGCAACCTGGTCTAGTGGAAGGTGTCCCTGCTCGTGACAGGGGGGTGGAACTAGATCATCTTTAAGGTCCCTTCCAATCCAAACCATTCTATTATTCTATAATTATAGTTTAGCAGTATGCTCTAGATATCAAATAAAAGATCATGTGTAGCCTTCAATAAAATACCCTTGGAGATTGGTTAAAATGTATTTTTTCAACTTTGTAACTTATTTTATACAATTCCTCTGAAAATATCTATCTTTCAGTTTTTCAACAAATGGTCTGACCATAATTTGTCATCCTCATAAAAGAGATGCCTAATCCTGAAGTGACAATTTAATCAATATCAACAGAGCATAGATGTATGACTTCCTAGGCTCAGCCACAAATTCTGGTAGAGTGCCTAGTTCTAAATAGATGAAAGCCACTATCTGTTTTATTGATGCTTTCACATCCATTGAGCTTGAGAGAGATGGTGATACATGATAATAACAGACTACTTCACTTTCTTCTGGTATTACACCAGCAAGTGAAAGGTACATAAGCATGGTAAATAGAATTGATGTTGGTAAATACAAGTGGGATACCAGTGACCTGGTTTTTTCCATATTTTAGATTAATGTTCTTTAACAAAACATGAACAATCACAAATGGAAGTAAACTTCATTTTCTTAATTTAGAATCTGTGTTGTGTTTCCTTTACAGGCTGTGAGAAAGATGTATTGATTGATATCCTAACTCAACGTTGCAATTCACAGAGGCTGATGATTGCCGAGGTGTACAGAGACATGTATGGCAGGGTACGACAGAGCCAGTTTGTACTTCCATTACTTCTGTCTCTCCTGTCTCCAGTGTGGTTGGTAAAGCCTTTCTTTCAGGTCAGTCACTGGAACCAAAAGCCTGGCAGACAGCTGGCTAGTACCAACAGACTGGCACACAACTTCACTCATGTAACTATCGATACCTCTGGCAGTTTCAAGTTGTCATTTCTATAGCAGTAGAAGTACGTCTGCCACACACAGTTTAAAAAAAGGGACATGGAAAATTTCTTTTTCTAGACTTCATTCTTGTCCTCTATTGACCAAAGCAGAATTTCTGGGCAGACTTATTTCTTCCTCTATGTGCTTTTGGGAGTTTCTGCACTACTTTTTTCAAGTTTTTGGAATGCATAATGAAGTAGTATTGTATTTGGGTTGAAACACCAAAGAAAACCACCATACCAACAATAAGAGGTAGTTGTATTGTACTCATACACTTATTAATGTTCCCATCTCAAGCACTGACATTCTCAGACCTCGTACCATGTAATCCCATCTATTACAATAAGCGTCTATTACACTAAGCTGCTTAATGTTAAATTTATGAATCTTTGAAAAGTGCTTCAAAATTTTAAGATATAAAAAGTTAGCTTTTTTTCAAATGCATTTTATCCAGACTTACTGTATATAACAAGGTAATTTTTATTATACAAGTTCTTAAACATACACAGAGATAGATATCCTCATTCTGTTTCCAGATCTACTATTGCTAACAAAATAGCTTCAGGAAAGTTGCAATGTTTGCATTTTCCTTAGTTACCCCAGCTATATAAGGGCAAAACCAACAGCAACACCTTTTGCAAAATCCCTGCGAAATCCAGTGATGGAAAGTGCTGTATGAAACTAGATAATGTTGGAAAGCTAAAGTAAAATGCTATGATTAAATTGACCAGACATGCCCTTCCCCTAACAGAAGCCAGAGAAACATATTAAACAAAATCTAGTCTTCTTTTCCTGAAGCCTGAAAAACTAACAGCTGTCTGGAAATTGCGTTGAAGGTCAGTGTATGATTGCCATTGAATTTATCACTGTGAATGAGGACAATGAGGCTGCAGAAATTGCCACACAGCCATCAGCCTTAATTAGTTAACTAGAAATGGTTCATTCAAAAACTCCACGTGAACTTCTGATGTGGTAGTCTGGTACACCACCAATCTGTTAACGAGTGAACACTGTTATTTCTTCTTTGGGTAGCCAAGCAGCTTTTGAGAGGCAGCCTTTGTGCCACACATATACCAAAATACCTCACAACAGCTGAACTCTTAATGTGCTGAAACACACCCTTACTCTCCTAGAACTTGGGGAAGAGAAGAGCTAGATGTAGTTAGTGTAGTGGGTTGATTTTGTGTTGTTACTCACCTATAGGAGATCACTGACTTTATTTGACTATTAAAAATATTCAAACACAGAAAATCTGTGATATTTTAGATGTAGCCTTGAATGGATGAGTATGTTTTAAAAGAACAATAACTGAATCACAGGTAACCTTACCTTCAAAGGACTGCGACAATGATGAAATCAGTAGACATGAATGATTAAAAGTGTTTTTCTATTATAAGGTATTTATTAGCTTAACATTACCATGCAAACCACGTGCAAACCACACGAGTTCAGTGTTTATCCGTGCAACATTCTTCACTGAGTTCTACTTATAACTACAGCATGTCAAGCTACCCAAAGGTGGCTGTGACAATAAAGCACTCAAGCTCATTCTTTTCAAGTTTTCATTTATCTCCTTTAACACTGAACAGTGCTCCTCTACTCCTTCCATAGCAGTGCTGCTTCTCTACTCCTCCCATAGCAGCTGGCTGGGTTTTTTAAATCTTTTCTCTACAGCTGTTCAACTGGACATAACATTTTAACAGGGGAAACATTTAAAAGCTTCATATCTTTTCAAATCCAAAATAAAAATATAAGCAAATAAATAAATCCCTATGAAAACACACCACCTTTTAATTTATACCTCTGTCAGCCCTATTCAGTCAACCTGAAGTGCTATAAAGCCAGTGTCCATAGACCTAAAGATCCAGAAGAAATAAATATGCCAAAGAAAATCTCTGATGTAATTTTTAAGAACTTCAATCTTTAAAACTATAGACAATAATAAAAGGGAAAGGCACACAAACTATTTTTATATTCCAGCAATGGGCTACAGAAATTTCTGAAACTTGTGGAACATCTTGCATATACATCCACAATTTTAATTTAAATGAATCTGTTAAGCACTGGCTATACTTTACAGTGCACAATACATTGAGATACTCTTGACGGCCAACCCATCTAGTTCTACCTTTTGCCATGTGGAAACAGGGCAGTACAAATTAGCTCTAATCCAGTGCAGAGATGAAACAGGAATGCCGATTGGTTTTTTGTCTCACTTGTGACAGCAGATACACTGAAATGGCTGGTCTGGCTAGTGTTCCATGCAGTTTGACTGATCCCTCAAAAGTTTCCTATCTTGGGCAGGTACTGCCAAACAGGGTAGGATGTGTCTTGCCCTGAATTGCTGCAGTTCATACTTCGGAAGATACTTTAGCACACATCAGTACTAGCATTTCACTGGCTGTAATCTGTATTAGTGGACATATTGCATTGGGTAACTGTGCCATTCAGCAGTCCCAGCTTATGAGTGGTAAACTCTGCAGGACAGAGCAGACAGATAGCTAGGCAATAACTATTTTAGCCTTCTCAGTTTAATCTATGGCAAACCTATCAGTCCAATTTGTTCAATATAGTAGCCACTAGGCCCATACATTTGACAAATGCAAAGTGTGACACATTAGAAGGAGAAATACACAAAAAAATAAAATAAATCCCTGAACTGGCTGCATGATTCAGACATACAGACAAGTTTTAAGATTCCTTCTTACACAATTAGCCTTCAAGGATTTCTTATAGCAGAGACAATTAGAAAATGCTATAATAACAACTTAGAGTTGTCTTTTCTTATTTTTCAACACATCCCTTAGTTCTGATTGCAGGAGTAATTTTTAGATATTATCCATTTGTATTATTAATCCATTTTCCCACAGGCATGTTGTCAGAAGTGAAGTGTCTTAATGAATTAATTTCTATTCCATGTGTGATTTACTGGTTGTCAAATGCATCTAATGTGCATTCGCTGAAGACTGTGTATGTTTTTTCATCATAAATTTAATTTTTAATGTGTATATGTCCTCCTTCATTGCTATTCTAGCTACTAGTTTAATTATATTCAGATACGTATCAAAACCAAAGTACAGGCCTGAAAAAAAATGCAGCTCTGAATACATAATAGTTTCTTCCAGGGGAACTGTTCCTGGTACTCCTTTAAATTCAGACTTAGGTCAGAGCACATCTGACAGCTGCCTAGTGCTGTACACAAAACATATAAAACACGAGTGTACAAGTATCCTCTTAATCAGAAACAGCAATAGTACAACTAACAAGCTTTTGGCATTTGCAGTGTTTTGAAGGATGCTACCAAGAAAGGGAAGAGTGGGGAGGATACTCTCATGCATTACTCAGCTACCTGGCAAGCAAATCCTGAGACACATTGTGGGGAAAGAGGAGGACTGCTTTTTATTAATTCAGCATCTGTCAAAAGTAGTGAATTCAGTTTGAATGTAATATATACATAAATCAAAGCACATAACCTTCCAGTAATCCCAAGCAGATATTTTTATGTACTGGGAGTAATATGGATGATTTTTTTAAATTATTCACATAGTAACACTGAAGAAAGCACAAGAAATTGCCTATGTTCTATGGAATTTGACTTCCAAAGGTGCTTAGCTCCCACAGATTCACAAAGGGAATATGCCAAGGGATGCTGCAGATGCCCTGCTGTGGTATTCAGGTTTCCAAGCCTTTATGTAGTAGATGCACTTAAACCCCTGAATTTTTTCTGTATTTTAATGAACTGGAAATAAACAATCCTATGTGGTCTAATTGCTTGCATGTCTATTGCCATTTCACCCATACTATTAGAAGAAGCAGGTACTATTTAAAAGAATATTTTTCTTACTTAATTTTAGCCAGAATTCATCTTCAACAGTTCATCTTTATTAATTTGCAGAGAAAACCAATAACACTTTTTTGAGCTGTGTTCATGAAGTGTGACTATTGAAATACTCCTCTCCATGCATTTTCTTTTTCTTTCCAAGGATCTGGTAACAGACCTAAAAGAGAATCTCTCTCATCACTTCAAAGAAGTAATGGTTGGCTTGATGTATCCACCTGCCTCCTATGATGCCCACGAGCTCTGGCATGCCTTGAAGGTACTTGTCAAATTCAGAATTGCTTGGATTCATAATCAAGTCATCAGAAATGCAGTGCTATATGAAGTTTATTCATTGGTATGCTAAAGCCAACATAAATAATATCTTTGTCACGTAACAAATACAACCCATTTAACAACCACGGTAAACTCAGTAAATGAAGAAATATTTATAAAGGGAAATGTAAGGCCCTGACCTTGCCAGCATTTCTGTATGTTACAAACCAAATTCATTTAAACAGCCAGTGCCATGTACTAAGTCTCCACCTCTGAAAATACCAATACTCCTTTAGCAGAACACGTCTTTACATAAACACTTAAAAGTTATTCTGTGATAAAGCAAAGATCACTCAATTCAAATTGAACTGATTGCACATTTTGAAGAAAGTATTTCCCTTTCTTCCCAGGATCTGAGCCTGTGCTGAAGTTTTGGAAAAAATAAAATACATATATATTTTTTCAAAGATCATGTAATCAAATGGTGAAATTCATTCCCTCAGGGCACTCTGGAGACCAAAAGAACAAATCCGTTCATAAAGGACTTGAACATATTCTTAGGAAACAGGTCCACTGTTGGCTATTGAAAATAATAATCCTTGGTAAATTTCTTCCCAGGAAATTCCTACATTGCCAATTCCTGGAAGATGGGAAGGCATATCAGAGCTCAGCACTGTTTTTCTTTTCTTTCCAAGAATATTTGCTATTGCCCATTTCACAAATAAGAAACAGATTAAGACACAGATACAACTCTAAGCAAAGTGATCTGTATCTTGCACATTTTGAGAATCCCCTCAAAAAATTAAAAATTAACGCTGTTCTTGTTGTCCTTCAGACACTTCAATCAATGCATTTTTTAGAACCACTAATATGTTATAAACTATAGTTGGCAGTAAAAGGGTTATGAAATATCATTGGTAGCATTGGAAACATGACTTTTATTAAAATTATTGAAAAGATTGCAAGGGTTAATTTTTCTTCTTAATGTGGCTCAAAGTTAAACTTTCTTATAATAGTCTATATTGATCTGGATTCACATGGCCAAAGTCAAAACCAGAACATGTGTCTCCAGGCTCAGGCTCTATGTCATTTTTTTCCATTATGCAGAATATGCATCAGCACTATACATGTGCATATCCAAAGCAGCATATGCAGCATATCTTATGTCAATCCAAGTTCATAACATTAATTCAAATCCTGTGGGAAAACACAGTGATTTGCAGCACTGCATGCGTGGCCATGATGCTTCCCTTAAATACCAAATGCCACAGTAGACTACAGACTGTAACATTCATAAATAAACAAAATGAAAAAGATAACTACTTCAGATTGCCTGAACACTTGCCGAGGATGTATGCTCTATCTTTGCATCTGATTTCTTTCAGTAAATTCTAAATTCTTAAAGCTCTAAAATTCTTCCCATTATGTTTCTGTCAGCACTGGTCTTGCTTCGTTCCCCACTTGTTAATGTATATGCTGAAACTCAGATAAGTAGGAATATATTTTAAATACAGGGTTCTACTATTGATTTCAAGTCATTTTGTATTTAAACAGGTAGACTATGCAGAAGCACACTCTGCATTGTTCCAGCAGGGACTGCTATTCTTTTGTTACTTCTGATAAGAGCAACATTGCTTTCTTCTAAAAGCTGTGGTTTCCACTAACATCTTCCCATATTTACTTCTTTCCACACAGGGAGTAGACACAGAGGAAAAATGCCTAATTGACATATTAGCCTCAAGATCAAATATGGAGATCTTCCAGATGAAAGAAGCCTACTTAATGCGTAATGTTTCTCACAAGTGCACGGCAGCAGCTGTACCGTGTGTGCTCTGGATGTTACTAGTACACATGAAGGAACTGAACTACAAAAATGACTTCTCAGTACTAACCGGTCCCCTTCCCCCTCCTCTCCCATAACTATACACAAAAGGCTGAAACAAAACGTTTGAAGTTGGAAATACACCATAGTACTTGTGAGATGTATTGCTGCCTGACATTGGGAGACTTGGCAGCCACATTTGGTGCTTTTCAGAAACTTTTCCACACTGTATTCAAAAAAGTGCATAAGCCCTTTTCCTTCAAGAAATGCTTATTCAGGCTGGACACTCCACTCACCTGCCTCGATGGGGCATTCCTGAGTACCCCAGAATCCCACAGAAGCAGCGGTGGTGGTGGGGCTGTGCCCATGGGCGGGTGAGCCAGGGCAGGGCCCCCTAGCACCTCCCCCAGCACACACAGACCTGCCAGCCCCATGGCACGGCCCACATACAACCTGCACAGGTTATTGTGGGATAATCACCATGGAAAATGGACATATATTAGCACCCTGTGTATCTATGTTTGCTGATCTTCACTAGTACTATTCAGAGTCTGTTCATTTGTCATTTATGTTTTTATTTTAACCTAGAATATAATAATGATCTTCTACAAGATATTGATTCTGAGACTTCAGGTCACTTCAGAGATACGCTCATGAACCTTGCTCAGGTACTGTAAAAACAAGTAGTATGACTTACATTTCTAATCATAACTTTTTATACTATTTGAGAAGTCATAAATTTTAAGGTGACTGGGGTTAAAGCTACTTCAATAGGGCTACACTTTTGAACAAGAGAAGGGGAAAAGCAGAAGAGGAAGAGAACTTGAATTCCTTCATCTACTTTGACTTTGGCTTTCAGATGGAGGCAAAGGTCAACAGACTATTTTATTGGATAAGTCCCTGGATATTCAACTGCTGACAGTCTACTCAACCTGTCTCATCTAAAAAGGAGTCTACTTGCATGTACAAATGAGATTTTAACTTTCAAAGCTCTATTTTCTCCATTGCTAGAATATATGGTTCACAATCCAGTCTAGGCATTATGCAAAAATGGAGATATATCCACATTTGACTATGAAAGAAAGTATTATATAGTTTTAAACACTATGTTCTTTGTACTAGTGCATATGCTAAATCAGTATGTTTGCACGCAGGCAAACGAATTGTCACTTATCACAACACCAATTTTTGCAGTTTTACCGATTTGTAGTTTGCTGCAACAAAATCGGTCATCATTGTCAGATCCTGAGTTCCTATTCTCATTGTAGTCACTGTGCTCATTATCAAAAAATCTTTTGTAAACCAGAGTAACAAATAATGACAAAAGGACTGCCAGGAGACAACAGCATACATAAGGTATATCTGTATTTTTACATATGTGTGTCTGGGGAAAAAGTGTTTCTTACTAAGATCTGAAATAGCAGCAGGCTTCACTGAAGTACAGACATAAAGAGCACATGTTTCAAATGTAGAAGCTATAAACAGGGAGTATTTTTTCTAATGTTGGATGTTTTTTCCCCTTAATAATGAAAATTCTTCTTTGCTTAAAAATGAAGAACTACAGATTAAGCAACCTCACTTCTCATCTTTACTAAAATCATGGGACACATTTTACTTGTCAAAAGAACAAATCTCAAATAAATTCTCTGAGACTACATTGTTAGTCCTTATTTTCTGAAACCACAAATATTGATAAAGAGGCCTGAAATCAGCAACTTCTTAGCTAACAAGACATAACTGCTAATTTTCTCAAGATAAAGAACAGTTGCAGGAAATCCCAACTTTACTCAGTTATACTGTATACTTCTGAGGATTGTTAGTGGAATCATCCAAGTTCAGATATGATCTTACACTAAAACTCAGTGACACTTCATTAAAATTTCTAGTTCTAGTACCATGTAACTTTGAGGAGATTATTCTATAGCAACATTTCCAATGCATCCTTTATTTTTTTTTCAGATACCCTTTGCTTTTATTACTATTAAATCTTGGGATTGATGACAAGCACATCTGACTGCAGATAGAATTAAACGTGCTTAACATATGGAGAGCGAACTATTCAAATGCTATAGTGTGGCACTTGTGGCTTTCATGTCCACACTGAGGCGTATTAGAAGTTATAGGTTATAGTCCCTCCTAAATAAATTAACAGCATTACAATTTCAGGGTAACTAATATTCTAGCATGAGATAAACAAAAGATTTTTATTCTAATTCTCTTTTTTTGGGTATGAGTTGAAATATGATAATTTTCTACAATTTTATAAATAATTATACATGTTGTGGGATTCCCCAGCAAACGTATGCCAAGAGTAGTCACTGTTAAATGTTACTGGGGAAAGTGGGTGTTTTACTCATGTAGAGTACTATTTAAATTATTTTGTGGTTGCTTGTCTGCCTTTTTCCCCTGTGTTTTTGCCTTTGTGTAACCTTCTCTAATAATTGCAGCAAAATTTCCTTCAAATAATTTAGTTTGTTACTAAGGAATTCCATTATTTACTGTCTGAACTTCTTACAATCTAATTAAAATATAAATTTACATTTTTAACAGGAAAGAGATACAAATCAGTCATTCTATGAGTTTACAGCCAACACATAATTTTAATTCTCCCTTTCACAAACAGGGTAAAATGACTATAAATTTTAAACTACTGTAAATTGCTTCAAACACATATCATTAAAGCAGTGATTACATGCAGCTTGATATTTTCAAGAGTTCTGCAACCAGGGCTGATTTGTATGCTTACAAGATGATTATGGTTAAAAAAGTAATTGCAAAAGTTGTGTGTTTCTTTTTCTAACAACTATATAATTTCCTAGTCTTGGATCTTAATTTTAGACAATGATTATGAGCAAGCAAAATCTCTGTTATTTGATGTGCTTGCTCCTATGGTTTGTGAAGGGAGGAAAAAAATGGGAAAAGATTCTGGTAATGTGCATATTGATAAGATATAACCACTGAATGGCAAATGTCACTCTTATCCTTGTTCGCCTTCATAGTTACATATTACAGTAAGGAATGTAGCATCCATAATACTGGAAATGGTGGTGGGATGGTGGTGGTAAGGTAAAAGCTTACTTAAAATGGGACAGGTTTATCCACTTCCCCCATTTTTTCCTCTCACAAGACTGTTTGTCATTCCAGAGTTTCTCTACTTAGAGGAAATGAGGACATGACAAATTGAAGATATTTTCTGCAGTTGCAAATTCAGCTGTTGAATACACTGATCAAATCCAAAAGCCCATGTGTGTTATCTCAAGAAATGAAACATAGCTTCACACAGAGACAACCTTATATTCCTACAGCCTTTTAGGATTTAACTTTTGAATAAAGTGTATCTTTTTTCCCCCAGGGAACTAGGATGGAAGGATATGCAGATCCTTCTACAGCTGCTCAGGATGCAATGGTAAGTATAGTCAGATGTCAGCTTTTCAAACATAAAAAAAAAGAAAAAATACAAATGTTAAGTGATTTAGGACTTACTTAAAATCTTTCATTTTTTTTCCCTTTTTCTGGCATATTAGGTTCTGTGGGAAGCATGTCAGCAAAAAACAGGCGAACACAAAAACATGCTGCAAATGATTCTCTGCAACAAGAGCTACCAGCAGCTGTGGATGGGTAATCCAGCAGTTCAGCTGTTTGAACATAAGAGTAGAAAGGAAAAAATCTGACTTGCTAATTAAACTGTGGTTTACATACCAAGAAACTCAGTGTGCAGCAGGCTATTAGCCTTAAACCTAAGTGTGAACTCTTGGAGCTCTCAAACTCCCACTGATGTTAATGGGATTTTGGAAGCAATGCAAAACTGAACTTTGCCGGATGACTACAGACAGCTGTAGACAGAACAGCCAGACATCAGGATGCCTAACAGGCAGAGAGAAGCACGCATGACCAAAGAAAGGCACAGGCTATGGCTGCACTGAGTTTACACACAACACAGCAGGATGAGGCAGATTTTTCTTAACTATTTCCTTCATTTTCCCTAAGTATCTCCTTGCTATGCATGGAAACTTGGGAGAGACAGTTGGAGTATTTTCAATAAATGTCTGAAAACACATTGCTGTGCTGAAGCTTTTCCACAGAAGCTTCAAAGACATTTTTGATGGGAGCGCTTCAGGGTCCACATCCACTTTCTTGTAATGAACATACTCACAGGAACATAATGGGACGTTTTTATTTAAAATAGATAATCAGACATAATTACAGATTGCAAAAAAATTATGTGAGATCATCCAGATTTTCCACTGCAGACAAGAAATCTGTTGTGTTGATGACAAGTCAGAGATGTCTTCTGCTCTGCAGCAGAAAAACAGCCCGTTTGGTGACAAGTTCACCACTGTGCAGCCAGCTGTATTTCTTATGCCAAATTCTAACAGTAGCTTAGAACTCCTTTGATGTCATGGATCAACAAATTAACTCTTCTATCTTGACTTCTGTAAAGCTGGTGATTACAGGTTTAACGTAATGTAACACACACGCTCTACTCTGTGTAACAGAGACTTAAGGGTCTGCCTGTAATGTGGCCCTCCATAAGGTTTGTGGTGGCCAGCGAGTTGCAAATTTTCCTGCTTCCCTAAAGGAATAAGCACACCCTATATATTTGTGTGTGTCTACTCATTTAGATTGCCTTACCCAGTAGATACAAACATAATGAAACACTGAGAATAAATAGGGCAAAAAATAAACTCCATAGTTATAGTACTGGGAGGAAGCAGGAAATAAAAAAAGGCAAGTTGAACATTAATAATGAACTAGAATAAAGCAAGATACTTTTTTTCCCCCAAGTTTTCCAGGAGTTCCAAAATATCTCTGGCCAAGACATAGTAGATGCCATTAACGAATGTTACGATGGATACTTTCAAGAATTACTGGTTGCAATAGGTAATGTGAAAGTATTACTTTATAATAGCAGTAAACTCTTAATAAATAGTATGGTAGCTCTGATGCATGACAATTATTTTTCTGATATTTCTATCCACTTTACTCTCCTATATTGTGTAATAAGATTTTCACAGATAATTAGAAAAAATATTCAAACTACTTTTCCATGTTTGTGTAAATCTAAAAATGTATATATGCAGCACTGGATTTTGACTGAGCAGAACTAGTATCTATTCTTTATTTTGTGTGATCAATAACTGCATTGCCAACTGAAAATAACTGGCAAAGCTTTCAGCACTTGAGTGGCATGTAAACAAGTTCCAAGCCCTATGTGCCTTCATTTCCATTTATAGGATAAGGATAATAATATTTCTACAAAGATGTCAACAGCAATGAGTACCCACCCAATATAAGCACCAGACTTTTAAAATTATAGTCATGTTTGTGAAAGCTGGTAGCTTAATTTTAAGCTGAATCAGACAGCACTACCCAGCTGTATATCTCAAGGAGCCCAAAGCCAACAGAAATTATTTTACAATAATCTCATGTCTACCTGTTACAACTTTTCTCTCCTAGTTCTCTGTGTTCGTGACAAGCCTTCCTACTTTGCTTACAGGCTTTATAATGCAATTCATGTAAGTAGTCTTTCTTCTTCACATACCATAAAAGAAGTTTCTCTATTTTTTTGTTTGCTAGATTATTCTTAACAAGTACTTACAAACCAGTCTGTTCAATCCTTAATGTGTGATTGCGTGTTTTAAAACTGTTAGTACCTAAATAAATTTAAAAGCAGTAGTGCGGAAGCAACAGTTAGGATTTAACTGTAACGGAAGAAGGTTAAATATTTAGATTCCTTTTTAAAAAAAATATGTCTGGTAACTTTGCCAGGTTTTTGGTTTCTTTTTTTTTAATTGAAAACATTTCTTTTCTGTGGATTGTATCTCCCCCTGCTGTGCAGAACTCAATATGCACCTTTCTTACCACGCAATTTTTGTCTCTAGAGATTAGAGTCGTGTAATCTTCAGAAGATGGTCATAAAAGCCAGCCATGGGTGAAATGTGAAGTATCATTTTAGAGCAGGAATGGCAAAGGCAGGATTCAAGCCAGAATCAAACAAATCTATTCGGCAACACTTCATCAGGACCCCAGTATCCTCTTCCAGATGCTGCCACTACTGCTGTCCCATTTCAGCCAAACTAGCCACAGCAAAGAGCCCAGGAAAATCCTGGAGGCTGAAAGGAAGAGGCAGTGTTTTGCCTGAGTGGTTAAAGGAGGATTCTGGCATAACATGAAAAAGGTTTGCCAAGAGTTTCAGGAAATACCAGCTGTCAGGAAAACTGATATTTCTTAAAGGACCTGTATCAAGATCACTTTTCAAGTTAAAACCTCATTTTTAAGAAATATCACATAAATAGATTTCTTCTGTATTATATTCAGATGATGTATGTGATGTACAAAAGGTTTAGATATTAAGAATAGACATTTACATTTTGTTTTAATTAGTACTTCACTGTGCTTTCTCAAAATGCTTTAATAAACAGATAGTTCTCAAAAGAAATGCAAGAATTTAAAATAGTGTCTGCTTCTGCAGTCATGTCCAGATTACACCAAAAGCTTGTCACACCTCCATTTGTAATACAATATAGTAAAACTCACCCAGAATTCTAATGCTTGAAATCACAGCCCATATTGGTTTACGAGAAATATTTGAATCTAGCCATCAAACATGTATCAGATTGTCTATATGCAGCTTAACATAGCTCATTACTTGTTTTTTTGGAGAACAAGATTTCAGTATCAATGGCCAGTCGATAAAATTACGATTTAGCTTTAACCAATCTCAGTCGTCCCAACCCTAAATCTGTTTTGATTGCTTTTTATTGCCACTAGATGTCCCCATTCTCCACACGATTACAATATGAAAATTTAGAAACAGTTAAAGTAAAATAGCTGAATACAAGCTATGCAAATTCTAAATCAACAGTTAAAAATCTCATTGAATTCCCATTCAGCAGCAGTTGTTGTGAAACACATTATTGGCTTCAGTATCATTTGACTGGACTCCACAGCAACAGTCACAACCGCTAGCTACAAACTGAGTACCTCAGACTACTGACAAGAGTTCATCAGGTTTTTCTTTTTAAAAGTTTCAGTGCACAGTTAAAACACTGATACCTGTGGAATTTCTGTTAATCACTAACATGTATTCTATCATTTCAGCATGTGAAAACTCTGTAGGACAAAAACCTTTGAATGATTAGACGCCTTTAAAATCAGGGGTATCTTGAAGCTTAGCCTAATTAATTGGCTTGTTCATATGAGCATATACAGATAGGAAAACACGTGTTGTCCAACTGTTAAGTTTCCCCTCACCTTTTCTTTTTAGGACTTCGGGTTTCACAATAAAACCGTTATAAGGATTCTCATCGCCAGGAGTGAGATTGACTTGATGAATATACGACAGCGATACAAAGAGAGATATGGGAAATCACTCTTTCATGACATTAAAGTAAGTCTTTACACACTTTTGCAAATATTCAGCACTGGCACCACACAGACTGTACCAAGCCCTATCAGAAAAATACAGAGGGTTCATTTCCATTCAGTCACTGTGTTTTGAAAAAGAAAAAAACAATGCATAAAACCCATAGCGTATCTTTTCAGTGCCTCAAGCTGATTTCAGTAAGTGAACAGTGAATTCTCAACTCCCACTCATTCTGTGAGATCTTATCACTCCTCAATAGCAAGAGAAGGATACAAACAGGGCAGGACAGTGTATGATGAGGAACAGTTTGAGTGAATAATATCTACACCAGTTGATACAATCTTCTTTCACACTGTCCTGCAAGGCTAGCCTGATACCACTTTTGTGCAAAACTGAGATAAAAATCTGGTTTTATACTTGCGCTTGGGTAGTATCAACCTTCAGAAGAGCTATTCCTCTTGTACTCTTGCTCTGCATCTTAAAACAAAACTGACAATAATTGTACAAAAATTACTCTTGCCAAGACACTTTACCTTTTTTTATTGCTATATCCAACAGTAAGATGTGCAGTAATTGTAAGAAATTAATAAACAGATTTAATCCAGCCTTTCAAAGGTAGTTCGTTACTAGATGTCCAAGCAATCAAAGCCCAAGGTGTGAGAAATTAAAAAAAAAATCTTGGCCTAGAATCCTTATGAAAACACTTAAATTTTACAAAACCTTACATTAGTCTAGTCCTTGTCACACACCAAGAGAAGAAAAATTAAGAAAACATACAGTCACAAAAATGTTTTGTTTTTTTTCTTGCAGCATTTTGCTTCAGGGCATTATGAGAGTGCTTTACTTGCTATCTGCGGTGGTGATGCTGAAGATTTTTAAGGAAGAAGAAGATGAACTTTGAAGGCTGTATGAATCTATTTTAAATAGAAAATGAACCTATACACAATACACTAACTGTAAGAGACACCTGTTCTACATAAAAGAGCAGAAAAATCATTGCTATGCATTTGCCAATATTAAAACTTTCTTGAGACCGAAAAGAATGTTGGCAGGAACATAGCTTTGTACCTAGCTCTAATTAACATTTCTGTTTCTGTGGTTACTATATTTTAATGAAGCCAGTAGTAAAATAACTCCATGTAAGTATACGCTTATCATCTAGTCTCACGTCATAGCAAACATTAGACAATAGGCTCTAGAAGAATGTATTCACTTCCACACTGGAGAGAAAAAACATTTTCCTTTATTTACTTTTAGTAGCATGATTTCTTCCTTTCAGTATTTTTTTCTTTTCTTTCTCATTTCTTATACCTCATATTTTACACTCGTGAACATTACTGTTTTAGTTACTATCAAACTAAGCATCTGGCCCAGTCTATTATCAGTCACTCACCACAGACCACTTTTGTAGTCTCTTTCATTTAGCTCATACACTTACTGGCATTTCCCTTTTTCCACTACAAACAGAAGGAAAAATTAGAATCAAGTATCCCAAACCATTCTTGATTTAGTGCCATGCACTGGAAACCCCTGGAAGATGAAGTGTTTACATAGCTTTGAGTGAAGAAGTTCCAGGGGATTAAACTCTGAAACTCCATTTGCATCTCTCTCATTTTAATCATTAATTGACTCTTGACCTTCAGAGCATTCGGGTATTTCTAGGATGCCCCAGATGGTGTAATTCAGGAGCTGACTAGTAGTAGGTAACAGTGCACCTCAAACTGGGGCTGAAGGATGCACCACTCCTCAGAATACCAACAAAAGCAGCCCAACAACATCTAGGGACAACTCTTACCGCAACAAGGAAAGGTGGCAGAGTCAGGCCTGTTGGGGATCCAGGCGAGGCGATGTGTCGGGGATCCAGGCGATGTAACCCCAATCTGGCAGCAAGCTGCCCCAGAGCACTGGGTGCACAGAGCCGGCCGCCCTTCCAGCACTTGATGTCCTTGCTGGTGTTGTAGGTTTAGCAGTTATCAACATCCACCACACAGAGTACATCCTGCTCTCTCCTCTGGGGCTCAGGCACTGAGGTGCCCTGGTGCCTCCAGCCCTGCCTTTTAAGGTCCACCCAATTGTTAAGCAATTAGCTTTATTATTACCAAACAATTAGCACCTGAATGTAATGACCAGTAGGGCTGCCCTATCAATCAACAATCAGTTCCCACTCTGATCAACCTCTACACAGGCCTCAAATCCTCATCCCACAGGAGAACGTGACACTGCTTTCAGATAGCCTGAGACTGTTCAGTGCAGCCTGTCCATGAGGCTTCCCAGCCCGTGTGTTTCCACCTCCTCACAGCCTCTTATGCAAACAGGCATAAATAAGTGGAAATGTGGTAACATTCACTATGACAACTGCCCTTTGTTTGTCTCCTGCAGCTACAAGGTTTCCAACTTGACAGACACTTATCTTTTCTTCAAGTACAGCTCAGTACAACTGCCTAAAGCACTACTCTAAAAACATACAAATATGTGGTTCCTTTCGTGCTGTTTGCACCTGTCCCCTCCCTCAGTCCATGAAAATCACATTATTTTCAGTCTATCTTGCTTCTTTGCAAATGCTGACTTCATGTTACAAATTAGTTGATTTACAATAAACTTAACATTTCAGTTGATCCCTCTAGTCTGACATATTTCAAAATATTTCAAGTGCATAATGTAATAATTAAGCTAGAACTTTGGAAGGAAGGGCTCTGGGAGGAAAATAAACTCAGAACAAAAAATAAGAGTGAGATGAGCACTATCCCAATTTGTGAGCATTATCAGAATCCTTGGCTTAAGTTGTCTTATGATTTCGAAACGGTAGTGAGATGTAGCTAGTAATGGCCACACCTCACCACTGCAGAATTGTCACCGAAATTCGGGAGTAACACTCCTTAATACAGTGTAGCCTGAAGAAGCTGGCAGTACTTTATTATGGCACCAGATATTTGTGCCTATCCTGCAAGCCGTGTGTGGCACAGGCACAAGCTTGTACAGCTGTTACATACGTGCACGTGAGATTTCTTGGAATGGTTATACTTATTCATCCCATTTCCTGGAACTAATTAACATATTTGTATATCAATGTGGCCTAGGTCTCTGAAGGGCTTTCACGGGCATCTTCGGTGGCCTCTGGTGGTCTCTAGTGGTTGTGGAAGAAGTGTCCCTTGGTGTCCCTTCCATGAACTTTGAGGCTTTTCTTCCTTTTCTTCCTGACAGAGCACTGGGACAGGCTGCCCAGAGAGGCTGTGGAGTCTCCTTGGCTGGAGACATTCAAACCCCGCCTGGATGCGTTCCTGTGTGATGGACTCTAGGTGACCCTGCTCTGGCAGGGGGGTTGGACTAGATGATCCTTCGAGGTCCCTTCCAACCCCTAGGATTCTGGGATTATATACAGTTTGTCACTTTACTTGCAAATTTCTTAAGTTCCTTATCTCAACTTCAGCAGGTTCCACTGGTGTATCTCCACCACGGCTGGAGCTCTGCATCCCTGATTACCCCCTGGTGTGCTGTTCCCCTCTTACAGGGATCCCCTTCTACCCCAGGCGCACACACCCTGTTCACTGCACAGCACAGCTCATTCCAGCAAACCCTGTCTTGTTCGCAGGTCACGTATCGGTATTACTTCGCTTTAACCCTGCACGCTTGCAGACAGTGCCAGGCCTGGTACCAGGACACCCCTCAGCTCAAGGCCCCCGCTCCCGCTGTGCTCCCCGCAGCAGGGCCCGGCCCCGCCCCGCCCAGCGCCCCACACAAAATGGCGGCGGCGCCGGAGCGCGGCGGGCGCTGGGGGCGCAGGCGCTCACGCGCC